>MJUU01052462.1:28023-41066 GCA_002080025.1 Modiolus philippinarum
TGTGGTGTCTTTGGTCTTCCGTCTTTTGGTGTTCTTGCTTTTGCCTTGTCTCTGGACTTTGATTTGTGTAATCTTGTGCTTTGTTCCTTCGGTATTCTACTGCCGTTGTTATGACATAGAGTCATGTTACTTTTATGTAAAGCTGTATTATAATGACATGACACATATACAAACATAATGAGGTCTATTTAACCTACTTTTTATGCATCACTAACTTTAGTTAAAAGTTACATTTTACGTAATACCTTGTGTGTTATATGACATGAGATCATGTACTCTTTGATACAGATCGTAAGGAAGCAAGCATCCAATATCAACGAGTTCATTGTGACCTACTTTTTATGTATCACTTACTTTGGTTAAATATTGCATTTTGGAATTGTGAAATCTTGTTTACAGATGTATCATATTAAGAAAGTATGCATCAAATGCAAATAAGGTCACTTTTTATACGACCACAAAAATTTTTGCGGTCGTATAATGGTATGGTGCTGTCGTCGTCGTCGTCGTCGTTGTCGTCGTTGTCATTGTCGTCGTCTGTAGACACTTTTGTTTTTGGCCAATAACTTAAGTTCCAGATGATCAATCCTTGTGAAATTTTTACACAATGTTCCTTGGCACAAAAGGAATGCTTGGGTAAGTTTTGGTCATTGTGGCCCCACCCGTTTTAAAAAAAGGGGCCAAAAGGGGTTAATTTAGGTGTTTTCACATATTTGACTGTAGAATCTTTATTATTTGTTGGATTTTGATGGGGTTTCTTTCAGTAAACTCCTTAGAAAATTTCCAATCTGGTGTATGCCAACGGATTTCACGTGGCATGTACCGTTCACGAGATAAATGGGGCCCAAAAGGGGCGAATTTAAAAAATTTAATTTTTTTATTTTTAGTCCGATTTTGATGCAATTTTTTTCAAAGGATTCCTTATGAAAAATTTACATAGCGCTCTACTATTAGATTTTTGGTAACTTGTTTCCTTACCCAGCTATGAGGGGCCAAAGGGGGCCAAAATCATAAATTTACAGATAACCTTAAATTTTTATTTTTCATCGGACTTCGATGGGATTTTTTTCTTTGGATTCCTCTTGATGTAAGCTTTCAGTGGATGTCAACGGATTTGGCGTAACTATTACCATTTCAGAGCTATGAGGGGCCGAAGGGGGCCAATATCATAAATTTACAGATAACCTAAAATTTTTACTTCACATCGGATTTTGATGGGATTTTTTTCTTTGGATTCCACTTGATGTAAGCTTTCAGTAGTATGTCAACGGATTTTGCTTAGCTCTTACTGTTTCCGTGCTATAAGGGTTCACAGGGGCCAAAACTGCAAATTTGCAGATTACCTAAAATTTTTATTTTTCATCGCATTTTGATGGTCTTTTTTCTTTGGATTCCTCTTGATATAAGCTTTCAGCAGTATGTCAATGGATTGGGCATAGCTCTTACCGTTTCTGCGCTATAAAGGGTCAAAGAGGAATCATAAGGAGTCATAAGGGCTAATTTTTATTTTCCCTAGTTTGTGTCCAGCTAATTTCTGGGTCAATCTCCTTATTGCGTCCTTCTAATTATTGTGTCAAGCTCTTTCGTTTGTCCATACTCGCTTTAAATTACACTTTTTCAGATTTCAGTGGACGACATGCTGCGGTCGTATCATGCTGCGCTCGGCGTAGCCCTTTATTACCTACTTCTTATGCATCACTGATCTAGGTAAAAATAAAATTATACCCCCACTCTATAGAGAGGGGGGTATACTGCATTCACCTTGTCCATCCGTTCGTCCGTTTGTCTGTTCGTCCGAAAAATTTTTCGTCACAGTTTTCTCAGCTTATACCAGAGGGATTGATTTCAAAATTGATATGCAGCCTCTATATGGTTAGTTGTAAGGAACGTCCTATTTTGAGTCCTGTCGGATGTGTACTTCCTGTTTGACTAAATGTTGACTTTATTATGAAATGTAGTGAAAACTTGAATTTTTCGTCACATTTTTCTCAGCTTCTACAAGAGGGATTGATTTCAAAATTGGTATGCAGCCTTTGTATGGTTAGTTATAAGGAACGTCCTATTTTGAGTCCTGTAGGATGTGTACTTCCTGTTTGACGAAATGTGGACTTTATTATGAAATGTAGTGAAAACATGAATTTTTTGTTGCATTTTTTTCAGCTTCTACAAGAGGGATTGATTTCAAAATTGGTATGCAGTCTCTATATGGTTAGTTGTAAGGAACGTCCTATTTTGAGTCCTGTCAGATATGTACTTCTTGTTTGACGAAATGTGGACTTAGTTACAAAATGTAGTGAAAACATGAATTTTTCGTCGCATTTTTCTCAGCTTCTACAAGAGGGATTGATTTCAAAATTGGTATGCAGCCTCTATATGGTTAGTTGTAAGAAACATCCTATTTTGAGTCCTGTAGGATGTGTACTTCCTGTTTGACGAAATGTGGACTTTGTTACGAAATGTAGTAAAAACATGGATTTTTCGTCACATTTTTCTCAGCTTTTACAAGAGGGATTGATTTCAAAATTGGTATGCAGCCTCTAAATGGTTAGTTGTAAGGAATGTCCTGTTTAGAGTCCTATCTGATATGTACTTCCGGTTTGACGAAATGTGGACTTTGTTACGAAATGTAGTGAAAAAATGAATTTTTCGTGAAATGTGGACTTAATTACAAAAACTAGTGAAAACATGAATTTTTAGTCCAGGGTTCAATGGGGGTATACCTGGTTGCCATTCGGTGACAGCTCTTGTTTTTGCTCTTTTGGATGAATTTAAGTGAAAACAATTATTTTTAATGGTTAGATTTTAAAAAATTTTGATTCCAATTATGGTAAATTTCCTGAAACTCTCAAAGACATGCAATTTTGGAAATTCTTGTAAGCAACCATGCTTTATATATGACTGCAAAATTAAGTAAGGGGAAAGTTGGAAGACACAATGATAGCCTAGGTATCAGCTTAGGTCTCAGTATTGGAGAGTTTGAAGTCACACTGATAGCCTAGGTATCAGCTTAGGTCTCAGTATGGGGGAAGTTGGAAGTCACACTGATAGCCTGTCAACTTAGGTCTCAGTATGGGGGAAGTTGGAAGTCAAACTGAAAGCCTATCACGTTAGATCTTAGTATTGGGGAAGTTGGAAGTCACACTGATAGCCTAGGTATCAGCTTAGGTCTCAGTATGGGAGAGTTTGAGGTCACACTGATAGCCTATCAAGTTAGGTCTTAGTATTTGGGAAGTTGGAGGTCACACTGATAGCCTGTCAGCTAAGGTCCCAGTAAGGGGGAAGTTGGAAGTCACACTGAAAGCCTGTCAGCTAAGGTATGGGGGAAGTTGGAAGTCACACTGATAGCCTGTCAGCTAAGGTCCCAGTAAGGGGGAAGTTGGAAGTCGCACTAATAGCCAGTCACCTTAGGTCTTAAGTAGTATTGGAGAAGTTGGAAGTCACACTGATAGTCTGTCAGCTTAGGTCTTAGTGTGGGGGAAGTTGGAAGACACCTTTATCTCCTTTCAGCTTTAATAGGTATCAGTATGGGGGAATTGGAAGTCACACTAATAGCCTGTCACTTTAGGTCTTAGTTTATTGGTATCCTATCAGCTGAGTTCTTAGAATATGGGAATATAGTAGTCATACTGATAGCCTATCAGCCTTCGTCTTAGAATGGGTTGAGTTGAAAGACACATTTGTTACTTATTACATAGATAATGGATATTAGAGCAAAATCTTATTCTTTGATACACTCTGCTATGAATTAAAATTGTAAGGGTGATAGTATAAGTAGATAAAAATATCCAAAATCATATGGGAATGGATAATGCTTTACATACTGTGAGAAGTATTAATGAAGTTTATGTTTCTCTTCAAGATGGAATTGGTCAGTGTACAGTGAAGAAATGTTGGAATTCAATGTATTTAAACTTTGGAAAACGGTTAACCCAGTGGCAATCAGTATCATTAAATGATGAAAATATAGCCTGTATATTTGGTAATATTGTTGACATGTCCTTTTGGGAAACAAGAGAAATATGAAGATTTCTCTGGGTAGTCATTGGTTATAGTTAACAGTCAATATGTTACTAACAATTTTAATTAAAGGCGATGGGGATTTACATGCACATATATATAAAAATGGAATGCATTTTCTTTATGTTTCAAGACAGGTAGCTGTGAAGTAGTTAGCAGAACCACAATTTTAATGACATACTACCATGTATCATGTTGAAAATGTTTCTCAATTGGAGTTATGGGCCTTTGACTTAGAAAATTTTGGTAAAATATAGGTTTTCCGGACTTTTTTGCTAAACCGTTCCAGATATTAAGCTAATATTTGTTATGTGAGTCTACCACTATGAGTTACAGATCATTAACTATTTTTGCTGGTATAACAAGCTATTCCACCGGTAGGGGACTTCTGTATTGCCTAGCTAGCTTGCAATACGATCCACACTTGTTTCTTTGGATTATTCTCATTGTAAGCTTTATTTTCACTATTTTGTGTCCTGCTAATTACTGTATCAAGCTTTTTTTGTGTCCATCTAATTACTGTGTTAAGCTTTTTTCTGTGACCACATTAATTTTAATTTACACTTGTTTAAATTTCAGTGGTCGACATGCTGCGGTCGTATCATGATGCGCTCTGTGTAGCCCTTTATTTTACCATAAGACCCATGCAAAAATCTCATTTGCTTTTTCTTTTCTGGAACCAATGAAGCAAATTCAATCAAACTTTACAGATTATATGAATTGGAGATCCTTTCCAAAGTTACTCGTTTCCTTCAGATCCGAAGAAAAATATGGCTGCCAGCGCTGAACATAGATAAACATTAGACCCAATGGTAAAATAATCACTTTCATCATCTGCTCTAAAACTATTTAAGCAAATTAAACTAATATATACTGAAATAATTTATTAAACATCTTTTACAAAGGTTGCTCATCTCGTTCTGATTTGACCAAAAAAAATAGCCGCCAGCACAGAACTTAGTTTAAAAGTGTACCCTATGGGATAATCATATTTTGATCATCTGCTTTTAAACTATTGAAGCATCTGCTTTTAAACTATTGAAGCAAATTTAAGTTAGCAGTTTGGAAATGATGTATGGAATGTCCTTTACAAAGATTGCCCATTTCGTTGCAATCAGAAAAAAACATCGCCTCAAGTGAGGAACATTGGACCCCAGTTGAAAATTATCTTTTTCATTTTCTGCTCTGAAACTATTGAAGCAAATTTAAATAAATTGTATTGGAATGATGCATGGGCATTCCTTTACTTTGATTGCACATTTCAATTGGATCCGACAAAAAACTTTTCTTCCAGTCGAGAACATAATGAGCTTGACATTAGACCCCATAGGGTCTGTAAGTCTCGTCACATGACCAGCGTAAATGAATGAGAAACGTGTTTCCAGGGTACATGTTTTGTACCATAACTTATGTAGTACTATGGGGGAATGGTGGGGTTTTCGATTCACAGATCAAATTAACTACGGAGTTCATTTTTTATGAACCAGGATATTTTTAGAGTAATGAATTATGATCTTAATTTCCTTAACTTGGGTAGAAATTAGATAAAAATAGCGATTTTCTTGAAGCTGCGTAGTCTCTATCAACCAGGCGCTTCCAGCTATGGTAGATATCCCTATGTAAAGCGTCTAATCAATCCTGACTTTGTGACGTTGACAAAAATATCCCGGAAGTAAAATCGGTTGACTGATTGACTATGCGTTCTGTATAGTGATGTCATAAGTTTCTGGATTTATAAAGTGAATTAAAGCAGAACGAGACTTACAGACCCTATTGGAAAAAACATAATTATTGGTCATTAGCATATGTTTTTTGTCAGGTGAGCAATGCAGGCTCAGTCTCTGATCATCTAGGTATTGAGACAAAATACCGGTATGCAAAAAATTTTAAATGAAAAGTTTATTTTAATGCTCTTGAGAATCTTTTAGATTCGGAGCACATGCGTTTTTCAGGCAATTGTCACTTGTTGTAATTGAACTTTTCAATTGATACCAGAATGTATAAATAAGGGGTGTCAAAGTATATGAAAAATGTCACTGGAGTACTCCGATCCAATACTCGAGTATACTCGAGTACTCGGCGATCTTTTGAAATGAAAATTACTAGACATCAAGATTCGCAAGACTGAGTTATCATTGCAATTATAAATAACTACAATTTTGCTCATATGCCACAACAGAAGCACAAGTCACTTTGTGTACCATTACAGCAAATCAAAGGTTTAATTCAACAACATTCAATCAAAGCAAAATTAAAATAAAGTTTGTCTTTCTCAACTTGTTTTTGTTTAGTCAAACCCTTGTCTGATTAATCTAATTGTTTAGGCCTAAATCATAATTAACTGTTAAATATGAAAAAGAAAGGAAATGGGGTAAATGTCAAGGAGACAACATCCCATATCCAGGTTAAAACGACCCAAAACAAAGCACCAAAAATAAACATTAAATCAACACAATGTCTAGAGTCATCATGGGTGAAATCAAAATCAGTTTTCAGTCAAAAACTATTTTGCAACACATATTTTTGTTATGTCAAAAATATTATTTGAATACTATTAAACTGCTTTTTTAATTTTAAGTAACCATATAACTACATGTTTGTGGTGCATTTCTTTAGATGTTCAGTATATTTGGAGTTAATCTGTTAGTTAATTGTATATGTCTAGTGGACAGTAACAAGTTTATAATGCTCTGAAATATGGAAGCAGTCAAGTTAACAAGCGAAAGGCAGCTATAATGCTGAGTATTCGGGTGCGAATTAGGTACTCTATATTCATACCTTCCTAGCGATACTCAAGTACTCGGATAATCCTTGACATCCCTATGAAGTATAAATGCATATCAGCTATAATTTCAAAAGCACATAGATAACTGTTCATGCTAAAGGTGTCTTCTACTATTTAGGGGCATAAGAGTTTCACAAAATGCATGTTGTTTTTAATAGGAACTCATCTGTCACATAGTCATGAGGGTCAAATGTGTTTTATTTAGAAGTAGAAGATTTAATATTCTTCCGTAAATGATGGTTTACAGTTTGAGACGACCCATGTGAGATCGATGTATGTGACCTCGTCTCACATGGGTAAATGACCAACCATAAGTGTTCATTTTTGTGATACAATAATCAAAACCATCACTAAACGTCATAAACACATAATGTAAGGTACACTCAGATGGAGACTACGTTACTCACACGGTATAGGTTTTCAGATGTTTGTTTTCGTATTTTACGGAAGAAATAGTTACTTACACTCAATCTAAATCAAAGATTGGAATATCTTTCACTCATGTAAGAAATTCTTTGTCTTATTCTCTTGTTTTCGCTGCGCTCCACTCTAGAAAAGACAGAATTTCTTACATTCATGAAAGATATTCCAATCTTTGATAGGCTCTCATGTAAGCTATTAATCTTTTCTCTGATAGGAAGGTTTGCAGATTATTTTGTTCATATATTTAAGATGTGCATGTGGTAGGGCCATTTAAAATTAATTAGTTGATTCTCAAACTGCCTTTTCATGCGAAATTGACCTGCCAAAATTTTTATTACCCCTCTTGAAAAGTGGGGGTATAAAGTGATGGGATTGTCCGTCTGTCTGTCTGTCCGTCCGTCCCTCCAGTTGTCGTTTACACCTGAGGGTACCCATCTCTTATCCACTGCTCCTCCTGAACCAGTGAACAGATTTTCATGGAACTTTAACATAGTCTTTATGACATAATGTAGATGTGCACCTATTATAATAATTTCAGAATTTGATTTGATTGATTTTTAGTTGGCCTCAACGAAGTTGAGGGGGACTATTGGAGTACCCCGGGCGTCCGCGTCTACGTCTACGTCTACGTCCGCGTCCGCATTTGGGCATATATCTCCGCAACTATGCATGGTAGGATCATCAAACTTTGTATGCAGGTGCATCTTGGGCTATCTCACAGCCTCCAAGAAAATTGGGTCTCTCTGACCTATATTTTCCGCTTGAACGACTTACATTCAAGTTTACGTCCGAGTTCAGATCTCAGTCACTATACATGGTAGGTCAGCATCCGGGCAAAATTAGGTCACTTTGACCTATATTTTACGCTTGATTGATTTACATTCAAGTTTTCAGACGAGTTCAGATCTCAGTCACTATACATGGTAGGAACATGTAATCTTCCATATGCATGCAACTCTGATGGTGTATCAGCATCCAGGGAAAATTAGGACACTTTGACCTATATTTTACACTTGATTGATTTACATTCAAGTTTTCGGACGAGTTCAGATCTTAGTCACTATACATGGTAGGATCATGCAACGTTGCATATGCATGCAAATCTGATGGTGAATCAGCATCCAGGGAAAATTAGGACACCTTGACCTATATTTTACGCTTGATTGATTTACATTCAAGTTTTCTGACTAGTTCAGATCTCAGTCACTACACATTTTAGGATCATGTAACCTTGCGTATGCATACATCTCTGATGGTTGGTCAGCATCCAGGCAAAATTAGGACACCTTGACCTATATTTTATGCTTGATTGATTTACATTCAAGTTTTAGGACGAGGTCAGATCTTAGTCACTATACATGGTACAATCATGTAACCTGGCATATGCATATAACTCTGATGGTAGATCAGCATCCAGACAAAATTAGGTCACTTTGACATATATTTTCCGCTTGATTGATTTACATCCAAGTTTTTGGACAAAATCAGATCTCAGTCACTTTACATGGTAGGATCATGTAACCTTGCATAGGCATGCATCCCTGATGGTACATCAGCATCCAGGCAAAAGTAGGTCACTTTGACTTATGTTTTACGCATGAGTGATTTATGTCCAAGTTTTCAGGCTAGTTCAGATCTCGGTCACTATACATGGTAGGATCATGTAACCTTGCTTAGGCATGCAGATGTGATGTCAACATCCAGTCAAGATTTTGTCACTGTGACAAAATGCCATAACGAGGCGAACTCTGTAATCGTTGATTACCTATGTTTGGGGTTTCCCATAGCAAAACATGGACTTGGCACTTACATAACAAGTGGGTACCCATTCCTTACCCGCTACTCCTCCATCATCACTGGATAGATTTTTATGAAACTTTAACACAGTCTTTGTGACATTATAGATGTGCACATCCTATTTTAGAATTAGACTTTAATGATTTTATAAGTTTCCCATAGCAAAACACGGACTTAGCCATTACATAACAAGTGGGTACCCATCTCTTATCCACTACTCCTCCTGAACAGCAAATTAGATTTTCATAAAACTTTAACACAGTCTTAATGACATAATTTAAAATGTGCACCTCCTATATCAGAATTTGATTTGATTGATTTTTTTGGGTTTCCCATAGCAAATCATGGACTTAGCCATTACATAACACTTGGGTACCCATCTCTTATCCACTACTCCTCCTGAACCAGTGAAAAAGATTTTCATGAAACTTTAAGGCAGTCTTAATGACATAATGTAGAATTTGATTTGATTGATTTTTTGGGTTTCCCATAGCAAATCATGGACTTGCCCATTAAATAACTCGTTGGTACCCATATCTCTTATCCACTATTCCTCCTGAACCAGTGAAAAAGATTTTCATGAAACTTTAATGCAGTCTTTATGACATAATGTAGATGTGCACCTCCTATTTCAGAATTTGATTTGATTAAATTTTAGGTTTCCCACAGTAACACATGGACTTAGCCATTACATAACAAGTGCATGGGCACCCCATTACATAACAAGTGGGTATCCATCTCTTATCTTCTACTCCTCCTGAACCACTGAATAGATTTTCATGAAATTTTTAAACAGTTTTAGTGACATAATGTTGATGTGCACATACCTCCTATATCAGATTTTGATTTGATTGATTTTCAATTTTTGAAATGAGGGTGTGGGGGGTATTTATCAGTTAGCTTTGCTCGTTTTTCTAGTTGATTCTTGGAAAAAGATTTAGTCAAAATCATGATCTTTATACAGATGGTTGATTCATAAAAAAAGAGAGATGTGGCCAAAGATCCCAGCAACTTTGACAATATTCAATATGTTTCCTTTTATATAGGGTATCCTGTGTGTTTTACAGACACAAATATCAGCACTTAAACCCCATTCCTCTATAAACACCCTGTACATGGTCATACCATCCTCTATCATTGCTGCCAATATGGCCTATAATATTTGCTGTGTTGCCTCCTATTAGCAGAACTGACACATTAGGATCTCTGTCATCTTGCGTCATGATTATCCTGTATTGTCTGATGCTTTTTACTGGTAAGCAATCCTTCAGAACTGTAGGACCAGTTCCAACCAAAATTTCAGAAAATGTTAGTCACCTGATCTAGTTGTGCACCTGATACTTAAGATATTGATTTTTGCTGAAAAATCCAAGAGCCAAAATTTCTCATTTGTTAATCTTGTTTGTTAGCCTGCAACTCTATCAAGTTGTAAGTCATATTTCATATCTTATATATTTTATGACATAGGATGAAGTAATCTTAGATACAGAGATATTAAGTGAGGAAGCGACATTCAGTGCAGATTAGGTCACAGTGGCCTACTTTTTATGTATGATAAACTGAGATTAAAATTTACGTTCTATTTAATATCTTAGGAACTGCTAGGCTTGGGATTTAGAAAGTATTTATATGGAGCGACCTTAGTGAGAAAACATAAACTGTTTCTGACTGGTGCGATAAATTTTCTTATTAAACATATGTTGAATAAAGCCCATGCTATTTCCCGCCAATTCTATTCAGAATACAATTCTCGGTTTTATCATTTATTATTAGAGAAAAAGATTATACCACTTTGTCATATTTTATTCACTCTTAATCATGCCAGTTGTTGAATTTTAAATTTTTAGAAAGCTTGGCAAGCCTCGCAATTAGAAATTGAAAATTTAAGTATCTCTAGCTCTAATGGAACTTGGTTACCATGGAAAGGGGTACCAATATAAAGGGAAAATTATTTCAGGGGAACAACAAACTACAAATTTATTTGCATGTTGTGTTTTTTTGTAAATTTTAACACAGCAAATTGTGATGGTCAAATGCTCTAACTTGATAACATTTAGAATAATGCATGACAAATGCATGAAAATAACATTGATTTGCCATGTCCCATACATTAAGTAATGATTTCTATAGATATGCAGATAATGATTTTTGTATCAATATAATTTACAGATTGCTGCAAGTCTATTGAAAATTATGCAAAGTTTATAATACATGTATGAATGAAAAACAGCCAATCAAAGATTGCGATCCCCCCGCTACCCCTTTTTGGACCCCCTCCCCTTGTAAAAAAAGACAAGTGTTTTTGAAACAAAATTAATCATCGTAACTGTAAAACAACAAAAAGATATGGTTGCTAGGTAGAATTCCAAAAATTATTGCTCTTTGAGAGTTTCAGGAACTTTACCAAAATTAGAATCAAAGATTTTTGCAACCTGGCTGTTGAAAATAATCATTTTTACAGTAAGGAATTGAAAGAGATATGGTTGCTAGGTAGAATTCCAAAAAATAATGAGTCTTTGAGAGTTTCAGGAAATTTACCAAACTTAGAATCAAAAATTTTTGCAATCTGACAATGGAAAATGATCACTAATACTATAAGGCATCAAAAAAGATATGGTATGATAGGTAAAATTCCAAAAAAAATCTGTCTTTGAGAGTTTCAAAAAATTTACCAAAATTAGAATCAGTCTTTTGCACTCTGATTAATGATCTTCAGTACTGTAAGGAATTGAAAAAGGTATGGTTGCTAGGTAAAATTCCAAAAAATAGTAGGTCTTTGAGAGTTTCAGGAAATTTACCATAATTAGAATCAAAGATTTTTGCAATCTGACTATTGAAAATCATTATTGAAACTATAAGGCATCAAAAAAGATATGGTTGCTAGGTAAAAATCCAAAAAGTAATCGGTCTTCGAGAGTTTCAGGAAATTTACCAAAATTATAATCATTGATTCTTGCAACCTGACAGTTGAAATTCATCCTTATAACTCTAAATAATTTCAGGAAATTTACCAAAATAAGAATCATATTTTTGGAATCCTAGTGTTCATACTAGCTGATGACATTAAAATATTGCTTAATTTATATATATATAAATATATATATATAAGTATATATTTCATAATTAATTCGTTACTGTAGAGCGTGCAGTACATACAGTGACTTTGTGGAAAGAGCAAAAGCACTGTCACAAAAACTGCTGAGTCAGGGATATGTTCAGCCTTTGTTACTTTCGTCCCTTCAGAAATTCTATGGCCGTCACCACGACATCATAGATAGATATGAAATGTCAGTGTCACAAATAAAAACTGACATTTTCAGCTAGATTCGCGTCTTCCCTGATTTGACATTACCGGTTTCGACTTTACCCTGAATTGACCCACTGACAGTGTGACGGGTGCTGTGCACAGAGCAGGACATGCTTACCCTTCCGGGGCACCTGATGTCACTCTTGTTTATTGAAAGTTCACACTGTTAGTGCTTTAGTTTTTTGTGTTGTATATGTAAAGTTCGTGTGTTTTGTAGGCATGTGGTGTCTTTGGTCTTCCGTCTTTTGGTGTTCTTGCTTTTGCCTTGTCTCTGGACTTTGATTTGTGTAATCTTGTGCTTTGTTCCTTCGGTTTTCTACTGCCGTTGTTTTAATTATAAAACTTCATGTTGAAATTTCAAAAATTATTAGTCTTTGACATTTTCAGGAAATTTACCAAATTTGGCACCGGGGTCTAAATTCCAAAAGCTTAGAACATATTCAAAGAGCAATTCCAATAATTTCTCATGAAAATATAAACCACAAAATCGAAATTATACATAGAGTTCCAGTCGTTCTGATGAGTACTAATTGTTTAACATTTTTTGGCCCCTTAAGGGCATGCCCCCAGGGGTCATACCAAAAGTCCGCTATCATCAGTAAATGAGATGCATATAATCAAACTTGCATACAAAGTTTCAGCTTCCAAACGTGAATACTTCAGAAGATTTCGCTTATTACTGGATATCTCGAAATACATTTTCGCTCATTTTTC
>MJUU01052462.1:42933-105638 GCA_002080025.1 Modiolus philippinarum
TGTACTTCCTGTTTGACGAAATGTGGACTTAGTTACAAAATGTAGTGAAAACATGAATTTTTTGTCGCATTTTTCTCAGCTTCTACAAGAGGGATTGATTTCAAAATTAGCATGCAGCCTCTATATGGTTAGTTGTAAGGAATGTCATATTTTGAGTCCTGTCAGATGCATACTTCCTGTTTGACGAAATGTGGACTTTGTTACGAAATGTAGTGAAAAAATGAATTTTTCGTCACATTTTTGTCAGCATCTACAAGAGGGATTGATTTCAAAATTGGTATGCAGCCTCTATATGGTTAATTGTAAGGAACTTCCTATTTTTACTCCTGTCAGATGTGTATTTCTTGTTTGACGAAATGTGGACTTAATTACAAAATGTAGTGTAAACATGAATTTTTGGTCCAGCTCTTGTTTTTCATTCAGTGCTCAATTCATCATGTCGTCTGCATTTTTAGAAAAATTATGTTGGAACTCTTATTTCTTTTAACTCACCTGGCTATAGCTGTCCATCTGTCTGTATGTCTAGCATAAACTTTTCATTCAAAGATCTTCTGCTTTGAAACTTTTGGGCCAATTGGAATAAAACCTGGTCAAAATAATGCTTTGATGGTCTTCTGCAAAAAAAAAAAAAAAAATTCAGGTCCACATTATATACAAGATGTCTTCCAGCAGGGAACATAGTTTTAACATTGAACTCCTTTGGATAACACATTCAAAGATCTCCTTTGAGACCTTTGGCCAATTGGAATCAAACTTGTCCACAATAGTCCTTGGGTGGTCCTCTGAAAAAAGGTGTCATATCTGCATATATCCAAGATGGCCTCCAGCAGGGAATATAGTTTAACATTGGACCCTATTGGAAAACACTTTCAAAGATCTTCTCCTCTGAAATTGCGGAGCCAATTTGAACCAAACTTGTCCACAATGATCTTTTGATGGTTCCCTGCAATAAGGTGCTTTTTTTTCAGCCCTTATAATTATCCAAAATGTCCACCAGCATGGAACATAGTTTTAACATAGGACCCTATGGGATAACACATTCAACAAACTCCTTTGAGACCTTTGAGCAAATTGAAACCATACTTTTCCTAAATAGTCCTTAGACAGTCCCCTGCCAAAGAAGGTTTTTCAGATCTATGCTATAGCCAAGATAGCCACCAGCAAGGAACATAGTTTTAACATTGGACCCTATGGGAAACATATTCACAGATTTTCTCCTTTGAAACTGCTGAACAAATTTGAACCAAACTTGGCCTCAATAGTCCTTAGATGGTCCCCTATAAATAGGCGTTTTTCAGATTCCATCTGTAGCAAAGCTGGCTGCCAGTGGGGAACATAGTTCTAACATTGGACCATATGGGACAACACATTCAAAACTTTCTTACAGTGTGCTTGGATAAACCAGATAGGCTACAACCTGCTATATAATAGTATGTTGTATCTAGGATACAACCTGCTATAGTATGTTGTATCAGATAAGCCAGATAGATTGCAACCTGTTATATAATAGTATTATTATTTCATTTATCAGGTAAGCCATATAAGATACAACTTATATATAATATTATTATTATTTTATTAGATAAGCCAGATAGGTTAGAACCTGCTATATGATAGTGGTGTTATTTTATCAGATAAGCCAGATATGATACAATCTTCCACATATAAGATTTAAATAATAGTATTATTATTTTATCAGATAACATGCTATATAATAATTATTATTTTATCAAATAAGCCAGATAGGATACAACCTATACATATAAAATATATATAATATTATCAGATAGTATTTATCAGAAAAGCCAGATAGGTAACAACCTGCTATATTATAGTGTTATTATTTTATCAGATAAGCCAGATAGATTACAACCTGTTATATAATAGTATGGTTATTTTATTTTATCAGGTAAGCCATATAAGATACAACTTGTATATGATAGTACATGTATTGTTACTTTATTAGATAAACCAGATAGGTTACAACCTGCTATATGATAGTATTATTATTTTATCAGATAAGCCAGATAGGTAACAACTTGTAAATAATAGTATTACTTTTTTTTTTCAGATAAGCCAGATAGGTTATAACCTGCTATATAACAGTAAAGCCAATCATGCAGTACCAGCTGTTATTAGTTTGATGAGTAACAATTTGTTAGCCATGGCATCAGCTTTAGTAAATACAACAAGTTCAGTTATTTCTGGTGCTAATCTACCACTGTACAAGCCTTCCAAAAAACTGGATTATAACCAAGGAACATTCTCAGCCGTCATATTAATAGCTCTTGCATTTGTTGCTGTACCACCTGGATTTGCTGTTGACTTGGTGAAAGATAGACAGGTGGGTTTAAGACTTTGTAACTCATTTTATTTTGATGTATATTATATCAGTATTATTGTGATATTTAAATTCTTTTGGTATTATATACTATTATATGGTATTTTATTGACATTAAAAATGCATAATGTACAATCTAATTCAAAAGAAGATCAATATGATCAATAACCAAATGAATGTTTTGTTAAACAACGAAGAAAGATTTATGTTCTTGAGCTTTTAATAGCCAATGAAATCATGAGATCACTCATCTTCAAAATTTTAAGGTTGGTTATTGTTTTGATTACTTACTAGTCAACAATGACAAGATTGTCAGAATTACAAAAGAAGCAAAAAAATGTTTTTAATTCTTTGCAACTGTTTTGATATAGTATAATACAGAAATACATTTACAAAACTTGATTGTGTTTTACAGTTTAAGATAAGAAGTCAATTGAGAACAGCTGGAGTACCATTCAGTGTTTACTGGCTTGCCAATTTCTGTGTGGATTATGTGAAATTCCTGATTCCATCAGTCCTGACTATTATCCTGGTTTATATTTTACAGGTTTGTCATTATACAAACTTGCATAGTTAAGTTCATATATAGATTTTTTGCTCCATGAAAAAGAATGATTTCATTTGTCATGTACATAGAATAATGGAGTTCAGTAGCTGTTAACTTGTATAAATATAGTTTCCATAAGGAGAACTAGTTGATTATGAAATTTCTCACATCAAGTTAAATAAATTTTGCAAATGTTTAAAAGCAAGGCTTGCCGAGCTTTTAAAATTTTGAAAATTTATTTAACGAGATGTGAGAAATTTCATAATAAACGTGTTTAAGTTGTGGAAACTGTTTCTCTAATGACTGGACGAAAAACACTGAGGATTGTATTCTGAATAAATTTGGCGGGAAATGTCACGAAACTTGTTCTCCTCTCTAGAGAGGAGAACAAATGTTTCACCACCGTTCAGGGAATGTGAAAACTGGATAGAAATCGGAGAATATTGTATTTTCATTTTAGATGAAACGATGAGCTTAAAGAAGTGGAAAATTAGAAGCATGTTAGGCAAGAATAATACCCAAATGATATTTCTTGGAAAAAGTTTAATTTTATATGAGCACTGAAGGGCCAAAGGGAGTCAAAATTTTGTCTTAACATGGCTGCTGTAAGCAGAGCTGACACATAAGAAGACTATCCGTCTCCTTGCATTGTCCTCATACTTTGTCAAACTATCATCTGTTGGTTTTTTAATCCGCAACTCTTTTAAAACTGCATGTCCAATTCCAACCAAACTTTTAGGATAAGTTTTTACCTGTAGTTGTGCACCTGAAAGATTTGAGAGGTTCACTTAGGTTCACAAAATAGCTCATTTGCTAATTTGATTTGTTCATCCCAACTCCTTCAAAACTGAAAGCTATTTTCCAACCATATTTGCATTTATTGTTGTGAATCTGGAGCTCCTTCAAATTGTAATTCATATTTCAATCTTTCAGGATATGTTTATGTCATCTGTCCATGCATTGCAATTATTGCAGTTGGAGTTAACATATGTTTTATGGCCTCATGCTCATTTACTCCATATCCTTTTACAAAATATTTAACACAGGAGTTGTTCTTAGCTATACATGTATTTGATATTACTGATTATTTTGATTTTGTTTGGTTTTATGCATTTTGAACATTTTTTATCCCCGCACTTTCGAAGAAAGTTCGGGGATAATGTTATACCCTCCGTCTGTCCGTCCGTCCGTCTGTCCGTCCGTCCGTCTGTCCGTCCGTCCGTCCGTCACACTTTTCTTGTGACTCAAACTCCTCCTACATTTATGGATTTAGGGATTTAATTTTGTTATAGAATTGTTGCATATAGTCTGTAGATGCGCAATGAGCTTTGGGATTTTTGATATTGGTCTTGGTGCAAACAAGAGGCCCCATGATGTCAATTTTAACAAAGACCCAAAGATGTGGATTAGAAACATGTGGCATGTGACGCAAACTCCTCCTACATTTTTGTCTCGCCCGCGACGAAAGTCGCGAAAGCGAGACATAGGCGTGCAAAGTATGACGGCGACGGCGATGGCGGCGTAAACTCAAGTTTTAATACAGAAGCCTTTGATGTAGGAACTTTATATTTGGTCCATAGGTAGCTTACGGCGAACCCTATCTGTCGGACCCAAAATCATGTGACCTTGACCTATATTTCGCGGTCCAGTGACCAGGTTAAGTTTTTTTGCTTAAGTCCATTTCTCAATAACTAGAAGCTAGAAGTCAATGATATTTGGTATATAGCTTGGTCTTGATTAGTACATGTCCGTCTGCCATATGGCTTTTGACCTTGACCTCAATTTCATGGTCTAGTGACCAGGTTAAGTTTTTTTGCTTAAGTCTGTTTCTCGATAACTACAAGCCATAGGTCAATGATATTTGGTATATAGCTTGGTCTTGGTTAGTACATGTCCGTCTGCCATATGGCTTTTGACCTTGACCTCAATTTCACGGTCCAGTGACCAGGTTAAGTTTTTTTGCTTAAGTCTGTTTCTCGATAACTACAAGCCATAGGTCAATGATATTTGGTATATAGCTTGGTCTTGGTTAGTACATGTCCGTCTGCCANAGATATGGTTGCTAGGTAGAATTCCAAAAAATAATGAGTCTTTGAGAGTTTCAGGAAATTTACCAAACTTAGAATCAAAAATTTTTGCAATTTGACAATGGAAAATGATCACTGATACTATAACGCATCAAAAAAGATATGGTTGATAGGTAAAATTCCAAAAAAAAATCCGTCTTTGAGAGTTTCAGAAAATTTACCAAAATTAGAATCAGTCTTTTGCACTCTGATTAATGATCTTCAGTACTGTTACGTAAGAATTGAAAAAGGTATGGTTGCTAGGTAAAATTCCAAAAAATAGTAGGTCTTTGAGAGTTTCAGGAAATTTACCATAATTAGAATCAAAGATTTTTGCAATCTGACTATTGAAAATCATCATTGAAACTATAAGGCATCAAAAAAGATATGGTTGCTAGGTAAAAATCCAAAAAGTAATTGGTTTTCGAGAGTTTCAGGAAATTTACCAAAATTATAATCATTGATTCTTGCAACCTGACAGTTGAAATTCATCCTTATAACTCTAAATAATTGAAAAAAAGATATGGTTGCTAGGTAGAATTCCAAAAAATAATGGGTCTTTGAGAGTTTCAGGAACTTTACCAAAATTAGAATAAAAGTTTTTTGCAATCTGACCATTGAAAATGATTATTAAATCTAAAAGGCATCAAAAAAGATATGGTTGCTAGGTAAAATTCCCAAAAATAATGGGTCTTTGAGAGTTTCAGGAAATTTACCAAAATAAAAATCAAAGATTCTTTCAACCTGACAGTTGAAATTCATCATTATAACTCTAAATAATTAAAAAAGATATGGTTGCTAGGTAGAATTCCAAAAAATAATGGGTTTTTGAGAGTTTCAGGAACTTTACCAAAATTAGAATCAAGGTTTTTTGCAATCTGACTATTGAAAATGATAATTAAAACTATAAGGCATCAAAAAAGATATGATTGCTAGGTAAAATTCCAAAAAATAATTGGTCATAGAGAGTTTCAGGAAATTTACCAAAATAAGAATCATATTTTTGGAATCCTAGTGTTCATACTAGCTGATGACATTAAAATATTGCTTAATTATAAAACTTCATGTTGAAATTTCAAAAATTATTAGTCTTTGACATTTTCAGGAAATTTACCAAATTTGGCACCGGGGTCTAAATTCCAAAAGCTTAGAACATATTCAAAGAGCAATTCCAATAATTTCTCATGAAAATATAAACCACAAAATCGAAATTATACATAGAGTTCCAGTCGTTCTGATGAGTACTAATTGTTTAACATTTTTTGGCCCCTTAAGGGCATGCCCCCAGGGGTCATACCAAAAGTCCGCTATCATCAGTAAATGAGATGCATATAATCAAACTTGCATACAAAGTTTCAGCTTCCAAACGTGAATACTTCAGAAGATTTCGCTTATTACTGGATATCTCGAAATACATTTTCGCTCATTTTTCCGCCCTGAGGGCAAATTTCAGAATTCTGAAACCTTCGGCACAGACAACTTTTATAGTGTTACTTATTCCCTTATTACAAGGTTTCTGCAATTTAAGGTGTAAGAGGAGTTCCAGCGGTATCGATTTTTTCGTTTTTTTTGGACCCCCTAGAGGCCATGCCCTGAGGGGTCATACTAAAGTTCCGACACCCTCTATGAAGTTGTTACATAATATGTGAGTCCATATACGAGTTTCAAGTTTCTAGCCCAAATGGCCTTGGAAATTTCTTCAATTATTGGATATCGGGAAAATTCGTTTTAGCCCATAATTTGCCCCCAGGGCATTTGACCTAAATTCCGAATCCACAGTGCGCTACTTCTGATCATACTCTAGTATGGTGCCGAGTTTCAAATTTGTATCTCTTATAGTTCCAGAGCTATCGGGGAGCATTACAAACACGTACGTACGTACATACGGACGGACTGCATTACATAATCCCCCGCTTTCGCTTAGCGGGGGGATAATTAACCATTATTTTATTTCCTTAGAATGTTTTGTAGATTCAGTAGTTGTAATCAGTATTGAGCAGTTTTATTGGACTTCTCAGCTAGTGCAGAGAGAGACTTATAGGTTATACATTTATAACAAAATACCGAAGTTACAGTGAATTTTGTTTCACTTATGCACATTATTTTCGACAACTTATGTCTCTTCAGTGCAGATCACATCAAACAAAACATGTGGAAATCCATAAACTGAAATATATGTAAAAGCTTATGGAGAACAAGTGACAGAAAAATGATACATGCTAATGTCAACTTCTAGGTACTATAACATCATAAATTATTATTATGCATTGGTATCAGGGTTATATGAATCTTTCATTGATGTATTTACAGGAACAACCACAGGAAATGCATTTCTACAACAACTGAAGTCAGTGTTTAACACCAAGATGTTTGAGAATTCTTCGGAGATTGTAGATACAACATCTTTCATAGGAGTAGATTTACACAATCTTACAGTCATCACTAGTTCTGTATGTAATATTCTCTGATGATTTGGTAGCAATATCTCTTTCTTACACAATAAGATACTTTTTGTATTTAATGGTTACTCAAAATTTATCACTTAGTGAAAACTTTTATGCTATCATTTCATTGGCCATTCATATGATTAGATAACTTTCACTCCTGTTTTCATTGGTTGTTCAAGAGGTTACACATCAGGTCAAAACCACATCATGGAAATTCTTTTGTTATTTTTCATTCAGCACTCAATTCATCATGTCGTCTGCATTTTTAGAAAAATTATGATGGAACTCTTATTTCTTTTAACTCACCTGGCTATAGCTGTCCATCTGTCTGTATGTTTAGCATAAACTTTTCATTCAAAGATCTTCTGCTTTGAAACTATTGGGCCAATTGGAATAATGATTAAGATGGTCTTCTGCAAAAAAAAAAAAAATTGTTTTTCAGGTCCACATTAAATACAAGATGTCTCCAGCAGGGAACATAGTTTTAACATTGAACTCCTTGAGATAACACATTCAAAGATCTCCTTTGAGACCTTTGACCAATTGGAACCAAACTTGTCCACAATAGTCCTTAGGTGGTCCTCTGAAAAAAAGGTGTTTTTCATATCTGCAATATATCCAAGATGGCCTCCAGCAGGGAATATAGTTTAACATTGGACCCATTGGAAAACACTTTCAAAGATCTTCTCCTCTGAAATTGCGGAGCCAATTTGAACCAAACTTGTTCACAATAATCTTTTGATGGTTCCCTGCACAAAGATGCTTTTTTCTCTTCAGCCCTTTATCCAAAATGTCCACCAGCATGGAATATAGTTTTAACATAGGACCCTATGGGATGACACATTCAACAAATTCTTTGAGACCTTTGAGCAAATTAGAACCATACTTGTCCTAAATAGTCCTTAGACAGTCCCCTGCCAAAGAAGGTTTTTCAGGTCTATGCTATATCCAAGATGGCCACCAGCAAGGAACATACTTTTAACATTGGACCCTATGGGAAACATATTCACAGATCTTCTCCTTTGAAACTGCTGAACCAATTTGAACCAAACTTGACCTCAATAGTCCTTAGATGGTCCCCTATAAATAGGCGTTTTTTCATTACAGGTTCCATCTGTAGCAAAGCTGGCTGCCAGTGGGGAACATAGTTTTAACATTGGACCACATGGGACAACACCTTCAAAACTTTCTTACAGTGTGCTTCAGATAAACCAGATAGGCTACAACCTGCTATATAATAGTATGTTGTATCTAGGATACAACCTGTTATTGGATAGTATTATTATTTTATTGGATAAACCAGATAGGATACAACCTGCTATAGTATGTTGTATCAGATAAGCCAGATAGATTACAACCTGTGATATAATAGTATTATTATTTTATCAGATAAGCCAGATATGATACAACCTTCTACATATAAGATTTAAATATTAGTATTATTATTTTATCAAATAAGCCAGATAGGATACAACCCATTTATTAATACTATATTAATAAATGGGTATTTTCATAATGACCCTGTTATGTGTATGAGGTCTGTAATAATGGCCTGAGGATAGCTGTAATGGCACAAGGCAATGCTGAGGGCCATTACAGCATCCGAAGGCCGTTATTACAGACCGAGGACACATAACAGGGTCATTATAAAAATACCCATTTCTTAAAACTTTTATTAACCAGATTATGGTCTTAAAAAGATTGATAAGTGAATGTAAATGTTTATAAAATATTTTTCATTTTTTTACACCAAAAATCGTTTGTGGGATCACATATCTGAAACAAAAAAGTTGCTATATAAGATTTTACCCTGCTTAAGCACAAAAAATTTATTTTAAATTATGTATATCTTCGAATCCCTTGTGATGGGATGAGTAAAACGAGAGGTCACAAGTAGGGTCATATATCTGAAAC
Organism: Modiolus philippinarum; assembly: GCA_002080025.1. Taxonomy (NCBI): domain Eukaryota; kingdom Metazoa; phylum Mollusca; class Bivalvia; order Mytilida; family Modiolidae; genus Modiolus; species Modiolus philippinarum. Next base: position 52,249 of record MJUU01052462.1, read on the forward strand.
AAAAAAGTTTCTCCTGCACAACTGTATTAAGATTTACCCCAATGGACAAAAAAAAACTTTTTTGAAAAAATCAAGAATAAATGTATATTTTCGGATCCCTTATGATGAGATGATGAAAATGAGTGTTTACAAGTAGGGTCAAATATTTGAAACAAAAAAAATTATTCTCCATACAGCTGGATTAGGGTTTACTGCTGAAGTACAAAATATTTTTTTTAGAAAATCAAGAAAAGATGTATATTTTCGGATCCCTTATGATGAAATGATTAATATGAGTGGTCACAAGTAGGGTCAAATATTTGAAACCCAAAAAAAATATTCTCCATACAGCTGCATTAGGGTTTACCGCTGATATGGTCTATTTCATGAACATAAAACTACATCGGGTACAATTGATAAAAGTAAATAGTGGTATGAACTGAAAGCAGTTTCTTTAAATCTCATAATAAACTTCTGTGTCACGTGATCAATAATGGCCCTGTAATAATGCCCCATTTTCTGACTGTCATGGCCCTGCTTTGGATCTCATAATAACCGACTGTGAAAATTTCTCCCTGATAATAAATAGGCATTTTCTTTCATATTGTATTTAGCTGGTTAATAAAACCTGTTATATAATAGTATTGTTATTTTATTACATACTTAATAGAAATTAAAGCGTTTTTGTATGATCAATTAAACTGTCCATATTTTCACAACCCAGGAAAATAATATGTTATTTTATGCTCCTCGTTCATCTCAGACAAAATAAACGACTTCCGGTCCATATTGGCCTGGGCAAATAAACGACTTCTGGTCCATATTGGCCTTGCATTTCTAAACATCGGAAGTATGTAATAAAAAGTTTAATACATGTGCATTTCCATATTGACCTGATTATCATCCCTCGACCCATATTGTCCCTCGACTTTGTCTCAGGCCAATATGGGTGTCTCGGGATGATAACCAGGCCAATATGGAAATGCCCATGTATTAAATTGTATTTATTTTATCAGGTAAGCCATATAAGATATAACTTGTATATGAGAGTACATGTATTGTTACCTTATTAGATAAACCAGATAGGTTACAACCTGATATATGATAGTATTATTATTTTATCAGATAAGACAGATAGGTAACAACTTGTAAATAATAGTATTATTATTTTTTTCAGATCAGCCAGATAGGTTATAACCTGCTATATAACAGTAAAGCCAATCATGCAGTACCAGCTGTTATTAGTTTGATGAGTAACAATTTGTTAGCCATGGCATCAGCTTTAGTAAATACAACAAGTTCAGTTATTTCTGGTGCTAATCTGCCACTGTACAAGCCTTCCAAAAAACTGGATTATAACCAAGGAACATTCTCAGCAGTCATATTAATAGCACTTGCATTTGTTGCTGTACCTCCTGGATTTGCTGTTGACTTGGTGAAAGATAGACAAGTGGGTTTAAGACTTATTGTTAAGTTTATTTTGATGAATATTATATCAGTATTATTGCGACATTTAAATTTTTATGGTATTTTATTGGCAGTAAAAATGCATAATGTACAATCCAATTCACGAGAAGATCAGTGTAAGCTATAACCAAATGAATGTTTTGTTAAACAAGGAAGGAAAATTAATTCTTGAGCTTTGGATAGCCAATGAAATCAAGAGATCAATCATCTTCACATGTTGGTTATTGTTTTGATCACTGACTAGTCAGCATTAACAAGATTGTCAGAAATATGATAGAAGAAAAAAATGTATGTAATTCTTTTCAACTACAGAAAAACATTTACAAAACTTGTTTTACAGTTTAAGATAAGAAGTCAACTGAGAACAGCTGGAGTACCTTTCAGTGTTTACTGGCTTGCCAATTTCTGTGTGGATTATGTGAAATTCCTGATTCCATCAGTCCTGACTATTATCCTGGTCTATATTTTACAGGTTTGTCTATACATTCAGTATTATACAAACTTGCATAATTAAGTTCATATATAGATGTATTGCTCCAAGAAAAAGAATAATTTCATTTGTCATGTACATATAATATTGTATTTTCATTTTAGATGAAATGATGAACTTAAAGAAGTGGAAAATTAGAAGCATGTTAGGCAAGAATAATACTCCAAATGATATTTCTTGGAAGAAGTTTAATTTTTCATAGTGCATTTGTCCACAAATTTGTTGTAACCATATATGAGCTCTGAAGGGCCAAAGGGAGTCAAAATCTTGTCTTTACATGGCTGCTGTAAGCAGAGCTGACATATAAGAAGACCATCCGTCTCCTTGCATTGTCCTCATACTTTGTCAAACTATCATCTGTTGGTTCTTTGATCCACAACTCCTTTAAGGGCATATCCAATAGTTTCATTGGAGATAATAGCAAACACAAAAGAAGGCAATGTTTTCCGGGAATATGACGTTGATAAATGTAACATCACAAACTAATTCCCATTGTTTCCGGGGGAAAGATAATTTTTACCCTCAAGTTTTGGGGACTTTATTGGTGTTACCGATGGGAAACTTGTTAAATGTTGCACATTTTAATGATTTACTCGGAAACAAACTCGGTGACCTATGTGGTTTTTGAGATTTTTGAGTAGCATATTGTTAGAAGTACATGATATTAAAATTTCATAAAAACGACAATATAAGAAGTCTGTAAAATATTGTAAACTTGAATTTTTAATAGGGACATTTTATCCCACTTTTACCGTTGCAAGGGCTATATATTCATTGATTTATAGGAATAGTAATACTTTCTGATATAAAATTATTTTTTCTGTAAATCTTTAAAACCTTGACTTGATTTTACTGTCACTTTGGTATTGAATAGATTGAAAATATTTTATCCATTATTTTTCAAACTAGAACTTGACTTTTCTTTAAAAAACGCAATTAGAATAACCAATTTTCAACCTTGATTCCCATGGAAACAAGATCGGTGACCCATTTTTTTTTTGTCATTTTTTGGCATCCTCAGTACTTGTTCCACAATATAACAAGAAACTGTTGGATATGCCCTTAAAACTGCATGTCCAATTCCAACCAAACTTTAAGGATGTGTTTTTTACCTGTAGTTGTGCACCTGAAAGATTTGAGAGGTTAACTTAGAATCACAAAATAGATCATTTGCTAATTTGATTTGTTCATCCCAACTCCTTCAAAACTGAAAGCTATTTTCCAACCATACTTGCATTTATTGTTTTGAATCTGGAAATCCTTCAAATTGTAATTCATATTCCAAACTTTCAGGATATGTTGTTTATGTGATCTAGTCATGCATTGCAATTATTGCAGTTGGAGTTAAAAAATCAACGGCAGTAGAATACCGAAGGAACAAAGGAGGGAAATCCACAAAAATCGAAGTCCAAAGACATGGCCAAAATGAGAACACAAAAAACAATTGCGCCAGACACAAAACAATGACGTTAGACAGACACAAAGCACAGAAATAGAAATCACAACATTCAAAACAAAGGCACTCACAGTGTGAACTCCAGTGAAACTGAGAGTGACATCAGGTGCTCCGGAAGGGTAAGCATGTCCTGCTCTGTTAACAGCACCCATCACACTGTGAGTGAGTCGATCCAGGAAAATGTCAAAGTCAGTAGTCAATCCGGGAAGACGTGAATCTAGCTGAAAATGTCCACTTTCATTTGAGATACTGACACGTCATATCTTTCAATGATGTTATGGTGACGGCCATAGAATTTCTTGAGGGATGAAATTAACATAGGTTGAACAAATCCCTGACTAAGCAGCTTTTGGGACAGTGTTTTTGCTCTGTTCAAAGAATCACTGTACAAACTACATGCTCGACTGTGAGTAACAAATTAACTGTGAAATGTACACTCCATAGGCTGGAGAGGTAGGTATATTGCTGCTTAGAAAGGGAAAGTTCACAATTGGGAAATTAAAATCATCACGCTTGTCATATAGCTTAGATTTCAAACGTCCATCTTCGTCAATATACAATAAAACATCTAGGTACGAAGCTGAAGTAGGTGTTTCAGTTGTTTCTTTAATTTCAAGCTCATTGGGATAGATCTGATGTAAATACTCCTTAAATTTAGGATTATTAAGAGAAAGTACATTGTCTATGTAGCGGAAGCTGAAATTAAAGGACTGGGCTAAATGTTTTTGTTTTCTTTGAATAAGCCCTTGCAAAAACTTGGCCTCGTACGAGTAAAGGAAAAGGTCAGCTAAAAGCGGTGCACAGTTGGTTCCCATGGGAATCCCTATTGTCTGTTGGAAAATACAACCTCCGAATTCGACAAAAATATTGTCGATCAAAAATTCTAACATTTTGATTACATCAGTCTCAGTGTACTTCTTGTTTGAATCAGTGTGGTTTTTAACAAAATATGTCTGGTCGTTCCCTATAACTATAAATAGGTGTATCTGCGTTCTCCATTTTTAGTGCAGAAACATTGATGTATTAAATCCGCAATTACTGTTTTCAGTTTATTGTGTGGAAGGGTTGTATAAAGAGTAGAAAAGTCAAAAGTTTGAATGCTATGGCAATGGGTAAGACTGGTTGAGGATAGCTGTTCAAGGAGTTCTTTGGAATTTTTAAGAATCCACATTTGATTCACACTGCTTGTTAACATATGTTTTATGGTCTCATGCTCATGTACTCCATATCCTTTTGCAAAATATTTAATACAGGAGTTGTCCTTAGCTATACATGAATTTGATATTACTGATAATTTGGATTTCGTTAAGTTTTATGCATTTTAAACATTTTTTTAAATTGTGGATTTCCTGGCCAAAGGCCATGTGAGCTTTTGCCATCCGTCCGTCTGTCGTCCGTCCATTAACTTTTATTCAAAGATCTTCTCCTCTGAAACTGCTGGGCCAATACTAACCAAACTTGGCCTGAATCATCACCATGGTATGCTCTTTCAAATTTGTGATTTTAATGTCTGTAGACCAAACAACATGGCCGCTGTTACTAAAAATAGAACATAGGGGTAAATTTATGTTTTTTTGCAAATCACTCAAACACCATTACAGATATCAAAATTCTGACAGAGTAAAAATGATAAGCATGATGAGATCTACCTGCCCTGCAATTTTGGAGAATATCCGTTTTCCCGTCTTGGAGTTATTGCCCCTTTTCCGTAAAATTTTCAGTTTTTCGTTACTTCTGGTGTTATTCAATACTATGTACAACTTCAGTTCCGCCGTCTTAATTGTTGTCTGCTTTTTGAAATGTACTTGTAACCTGACCAATATATTCAAACAAAATGAATCGACAAGATTCACAAATCTGTCAAATACTGCTCCCCTGTTCATTCAATCGTTCTTCTCCTCCATCCCAGTTACAGATATCTTCATTTTCAGTTAAGGACATCAGCAAAAATTTATTTTTGTCAGTTACCGACATCACTGCTGTTTTCGTACGGCTATTTTCTCTGTTAAGGTAATAGGTATGTAAATAGCAAAGTTTCCGGATTTGGATGAAATTTTACATGCAAGTGCATCAAATGAAGCTGAATTCCAAGTTGAAATGAAATCGTTTTAGCTATTTTTATGTTTGAAATATGACCGATTGAAAAATATATCAGTTATGTTGTTTTCATACAGAATCCATGTAAAACATACTGAAAATAATATATGAAACGTCTTTAAATTGCGAGATTATGAAAACGTATCCTACAATTTTTCTGCAAAAAGGATATGTTTTAAACAATGAAATTCCCATTTTAATGGTGTAAATTTTATATAGGGTCACCAAATTAATTTCGCTGGTATAAATAGTTGAACATAGAATAGGCAGGCCAAAAATGGATTTTTTCGATTAAACCCGCTGTCAAAAGAGCAACATCGTCGATAGAAAATATGATTTTTAGGCATGATTTGAAAGATGAACATCTATTTAGCCATCTATACCGCGAAAATGAACTCGGTGACCCTATACAAAAATTAATATATCAATAAAACAGAAATTTCTTTGGCAACATAATATCAATTTTTCAGAAAAATTGTAGGATATAGTTTGCAACGACAATAATTTAAAGTGAAAATGAAAATTATTTTACGTTCATTCTAAAGCAAATTTATAACTTTCACCAGTAGGGGCGCTGATTTACGTACCTCTCACCTTAAGCATTTGAATTAAGACAAACCCTTGAGCATTTAAGTTGCAAATTTAGTAATGTATCAAAGAAGACATGAAACATAGCAGAATAATTCGTTATCATTACAAAATAGACAGTCATAATATTTTGTTGAGACAGTGTCAGCCATCTTGTGATGTCAGTAACTGCAGTTACCGATATCACTTTACCCCAGTGATAAACCGATTTAGCCCTACCACTGGCTTTTGCTATTGCTGGTACCAAGTCTGGCTGTCCCGAGTTCTTATCATTGTCTACGTTTGTCTTTGGCGTATTAGTGTTCTTCAAGTGTAGTTCCTTGGCAGATTGTGGCATGTAATTATAATTTTCAGCCATTGTAGGTATTTCCTGTTATCCATTTTTTTTACACAAAAGTAGTGCTTACTTAAAGGAACCACTTTGCAGCTTTCATAGTTGAACTGTTCACTGATAACTCAAAGAATGGATATTTTAATGGCTGTTTAGGAAGTAGAACTTACTGCAGAAAACATATGTAGGAAGTGAATCTTATTGGAGAAACATATTGGAATATGATTTTTTCCTGTGTTGAGATTGGGATTATTTTTTTATTTTGGGGGCTTGGAAATAAAGAAAAATGATTCTGATATGCCACTCCATTCATTAACTAATAGTCACTTTACTCTATTCTGCTCATTTTGAGTGATGTGACATGTGCCAAAAATATAAATGGGTGAAATTACTCAAAATGTTGCCATTTGATCAAAACAATATTTTATTTAATTAACATATAATACATAAACATAATAAATAAATGTTACATGACATGAAGATTTAGAAACAAGTGAAATGCTTATATTAATCTGTCTCCTAAAAATGTTACCATTTGAGCCTAATTGGCAAATTGATGTGTTTATGATATTTTTAAACCTACTAAAATATCTTTATTGATTTTATTTTTTGTAGGTTGAGAGTTTAAAACCTGCTGGAGCTGCCCTGACCTTGGTATTATTATTGTTGACATATATGATATCAACCACCTTGTTTTCATATATGTTTGCATTTCTGTTTTCAAATTTTGAGACCTGTCAATCAGCAATGACAACTTTATATTTCTTGGTAAGTTTTAATGTTGAAAAGTTAAATGTCAACCCTTTTAATTTGGTCACAATTTTTTTTGTCTCCATAATGACTTATTCTTAAACCTTTCCCATCTCCATCATTGCCATAGTTTTTGTCATTGAAAATTGTTTAATACATCAAGATGATATTTACTAGGCATGGTAACATGGTGATCCTCTTCCAATGTGATATTTAAGTACCTCCTACATTCAGGAGGCTGCCACCACCGTTTAACCTTGAACCCTAAGGGAAAATCTTGTAAATTGCCATTTCATATTACAAACTGATAATAACTATGGATGATCCATGTTTCTCAGCTATAAGTAGTCAAAGGGGCCAAAATTGCAACTTTTCAAAATATATAAAATCTTTATTTTTCATTGGAATTTTACAGGATTTTTTGCTTCTTTAAATTGCTATTGTGTATATATACTAATGAATAATCCAACACAAATGGGTCTAGTACTTTCATGTTCTAGATTTTACAATCTTCAAGTGAAAGTTATATGGTAACCATGTACAGTAGAACTGCAATAACTCGAACACCATGGATGCCTGGAACCACTTTTGTGGTCCTTTGGTTCAAAGGACAAGGTGCGATAAGGGGTTGATTTGGCCCAAGATTCCAGTGAATTTCTAAGTTGCCCCTCAAGATTATCTTTCACGTTCGTTTCAAAGTTGAAATATCATTTCAAGAAAAAATACAAAAGTTAGAACCAATGACGTCACAAAAGGTACAGTTCTGACGTCATGTAAAGGTTACTTTTGAGCATTTTCATAGAAATATACCGAATTTGGCAGATTTTTGAACAGTTTTCCTTACCGGAAATATCGAGCACATTCAAGAACCAGTTTGATGATTTACCAACTTATTGGTACACATGAACTAAACCTCTCATATAAATATTTTTGTGGTTCTTGCATGTGCTCTATATTTCCTATGCAGAAACAGTAGTCAAAATTGATAAAGTTTGTCATTTTTTGACAAAATCTTCAATTTGTCCCTTCTTCTACACTCAAAAACTCAGTAATGATACATCAATGTTTGAGAAATGTTACTGTTTACTGAAAAGCCATACCAATAGAATATTTCAATGAGAAAATTCTATGAATTCAACCAAATTTATTTTTCAGGCCAAAATAAGGCCCTTACTGCCCCTACTCCTTTTAATATAGTTTGACCTCGATATCTCAAACACCCCTTTGGCTCGATCATATTCATCAGTCCCTTGGGTGTTCAAGCCATCGCAGTTTGACTGTTATTTTTGAATTTTCAAATCATAGATATGAAATTATCATTTAATGGAGATAATGATGATGCAAATAAATATATATCTATAATTACATTAAAAAGAAGTTTGATAAATACGTCTTGCATGTCTCTGCTGTATACTGTTCATTTAATATAGCATCTATCCTTTCAAGTCTTTGATTACCATTGTTCTACTGTTGAAAGGGTTAAACTTTTTAAAGTTCAAGCTGTAGTTTCTACCCCATTGTGGGCCTCTACAATCAATACTGTGACAACACCAGATATGAAATTTACATTTCACTTTTTTACCTTTCGGGGCCATTTAGGGCTTACTATATGGTATGAGGTTCCTCACTGTGTTGAAAACTATATGGTGACCCCTAGATGTTTTGTTTTGGGTCGTTTTAACTTGGATATGGGATGTTGTTTCCTTGACATTTACCCCATTTCCTTTCTTTTTCATATTGCATGGAAATCAACAAAAGCCAATCGATCATAAATGACTAAGATAAATAAACAATGTATGCTTTGAGTCTGGAGTTTTCTATGTATCGTGTGCGTTTTTGTCACATGTACATTCACTCCATATCCTTTCATTTTTCCTATTTGAGTAAATACTTTTTATATTGCTTTGTACTCAAAATAAATTTATTTCAGGTATTCAAGACCTTTTCAATATCCAATGAAATCGCGAGATCAATTTATCCACATGTTGAGAATACTTTGATCTCCTATGGAATGAATTTGACCAGAACAGCATTAGAATTAGAGAAAATGTCATCTTCTATTGATTTTCTTGGATTAATACATATATACTCGACTTGATTATCATATGCAGCATTAATATTTAATACATACCTTGGTTATATCCTGTTTTTTTTCAGTTGGGATTTTGCCCTTACATAGCAGTGAGTTTGGTTGACTTGATATCTGGACCAGTACCAGCCAAAATCATGCACTACATATTCTGTATTATATTCCAGCCATATCTTCCATTTGGTGGTATTTACTATATAGACAGGGTAAGTTAAAACTTAATATTCTGTATTTTATTCTAGGATTACATGTGTATATTCCCTTTGATGGTATCTTCTGCATAGACAGACTCAGTGATACACAACAAATTCTGTAATGTATTCCACTCACTTACCAGTTGGTATCTACTATATAGACAGACTCAGTGATACCCCCACATTCCACTCCTAAACCCATTTTTAGGGCCCCGCATCGAGATGTGGTTGCCCTATAGTTTTCACTTTGTCCGTCTGTCTGTCCGTCTGTCTGTCTGTCCGTCTGTCTGTCTGTCTGTCCGTCTGTCCGTCAACAATTTTTTCCGTCACAGATTTCTTGGCTTCTATATGTGGGAATGATTTGAAATTTGGTCTGAAGCTTTGAAATGATGAGTTGTAGTGTGTAAGCAATTTTCAAGTTTCTCGGGTGCCCACTTCCTGTTTGCTGATACTTTGAATTTTTTGCTAAAAACCAAATTTTCCGTCAAAGATTTCTTAGCTTCTACTGAAGGGAACGATTTGAAATTTGGTGTGAAGCTTGGAAATAATGAGTTGTATTGTGTAAGCAGTTGTCAAGTTTGTCGGACATCCACTTCCTGTTTACCAGTACATTGAATTTTTACTATAAACCAAATTTTCCGTCAAAGATTTCTTAGCTTCTACTGAAGGGAATGATTTAAAATTTGGTTTGAAGCTTAGAGATGATGAGTTATATTGTGTAATCAATTTTCAAGTTTGTCAGGCGCCCACTTCCTGTTTGCAGGTACTTTCAATTTTTACAAAAAAAAAAACAAATTTTCGTCACAGATTTCTTGGCTTCAACTGGAGGGAATGATTTGAAATTTGGTCTGAAGCTTGGAAATGATGAGTTGTATTGCAAAAGAGGTTTTTCAAATTTGTTGATCATCCACTTCCTGTTTGCCAATACTTTTACTTTTTACTATAAACCAAATTATCTTCATAAGATTTTTAGACTTGTATCAGTTTGGAATGATTTGATATCAAGTCTGAAGCTGAGAAATGACATGGTTTGGTAAAAATTAAAGAAATCACTGTATCCAGCAAATTACTGTATCAACACATTTGTGTGTCAAACACATGTTAATCCACACTTACCTCAATTTTACTTTTGCGTGGAATTTCAGGATCGAAATTGCAGTGCCCTTCCGACAACGCCAGTTTCGACATGCTCTAGTTGGTATCTACTATATAGATAGGATAAATGATACACTACAAATTCTATATTGTATTCCACTACTATACATCTGGGTAATATCTACTATATAGAGTATAAATGATGCACTACATATTCAGTATTGTATTCCATTCACCGTATATCTTTTGGTGTTAAACACAGGGTAAGTAATACACTAAATACAAACAAGTGTGGATCGTATTGCAAGGCAATACAGAAGTCCCCTATCGGTGGCATAATTCTTTGTTATACCAGCAAAAATAGTTAAAGAAAGTTTTCTGAGCCCAAGGCCCATAACTCCGTCAAAAATCAATGGACCCAACCCATACTCAAACTTGATCTGTATCCCATAGTGGTTGATTAACAATGCAAATATCAGCTTAATATCTGAAAGTCGGTTTATAAAAAAAGTCTGGAAAACCTATATTTTTCCAAAATTTTCTAAGTCAAAGGCCCATAACTCCGTCCAAAATCAATGGACCGGAACCAAAGTGGAACTTGATCTGTAACTCATAGTGGTTGACTCAAATAACAAATATTAGCATCATATCTGGAACGGTTTAGAAAAAAGTCCGGAAAACCTATATTTTACCAAAATTTTCTAAGTCAAAGGCCCATAACTCCGTCCAAAATCAATGAACTGGAACCAAACTCGAACTTGATCTGTAACTCATGGTGGTAGACTTACATACCAAATATTAGATGAACATCTCTTAAAGTATGGAAAAAAGTCCGGAAAACTGAGTGTGATGGACAGACAGACTGACGGACGGACTCACAGATGGACTGATGGAGTGCAACCTAAAGTCCCCTTCGGCGAAGCCGGTAGGGGCTAATTATATTGCTACCATCACATAAAATCAAACTTAAAGATTGGACACAGTATGAAACAAACAATAAACTGCTGCTTTTTGACAACCTATTCAGGGGTCAATTTGCTACATGTTTGATATAGTCATGTTTAAAACCAATATCCAGGTGAGCAATGCAAGCTCAATTGAGCCTCTGGGACAGTCAATTAGTTATGCTTTATATCATATAGATGTTAGATGCAATTTTATTGTGGATTTTACATGCAATTGCATCTATGAAAATTATTTAAATTTGAGGATGGTATTGTGATGTCACATCCTAGAAGGAAAAGGAACCATTTGTTTTCACTTGTGACAATAAGACATTTGTTAAATTTGGTAAATCATTGTAATCTATATAATTAATTTGGTTTTGTGAACTAACAAAACATAAATTTATTTTGATAGGTCTTTCGAGTGAACCAGTTAGGAGTGGATGGATCATCACTAGAGTTAGGGGAGTACTTTAAATGGGACAGCTTGATACTCTATCCTATACTTGTGGTTTGTACAATTCTAATTACAGTCAAACTTGATTTAAGAGGTCACCTTTGGGAGGGAGTCAAAGTGGCCTTTTCGGAAAGGTGGCCTATTAAATCAGGCCCAATTATTATGAAATGCACTACAAAGGGAGCTATGAAAGGTGGCCTTTAAAATCAAGTGGCTGCTTATTTGAGGTGATCATTTATGTCAGATATGAATTTAATGTAAAAAATTACAGAAACAAAAAATATAAATATTCAACACCTCTGTATGGTTTTTGACATTGACCTCATTTTCATGGACTGAAGAGTATGTTAGGTTTATGTGATTTGATTTGTTTGATAGGAACAGTATAGATGGGTGGGTAATGATAATTGGAAATGATGGCAGTAGAATACCGAAGGAACGAGGGAAGCAAAGGCCACAAAAATCAAAGTCCAAAGACATGGCAAAAACGGCAACAGAGAAAAGCAAAGACAAAACAAGGACATGAGACAGCTACAATGTACGGAAATAATAAGACAACATTAAGAATTAAGGCACTAATAGTGTGAACTCCCATAAAAACTTGGAGTAACATCAGGTGCTCTGGAAGGGTAAGCATGTCCTGCTCTGCTAGCGGCACCCGTCACACTATCAGTGAGTCAATCCAGGGTTGAGTCAAAACTGGTTATGTCAAATCCGTGAAGATGTGAAATCTAGCTGAAAATGTCTGTTTTCATTTGGGACACAGACATGTCATATCTGTCAATGATGTTATGGTGATGGTCATAGAATTTCGGAAGGGATGAAAGCAGCAAAGGCTGAACAAATCCCTGACTAAGCAACTTTTGGGACAGTGTTTTTGCTCTATTCAAAAAATCACTGTATAAACTACATACCCGACAGTAATAAATCAACTGTGAAATGTACACTCCATATGCTGGAGAGGTAGGTATATTGCTGCTCAGAAAGGGAAAATTCACAATTGGGAAGTTAAAATCATCACATTTTTCATATACTTTAAATTTCAAATGTCCATTTTTAAGAAGTATGTCCAACTGAGGTGAGCAAGACATGTATAAGGCTCTATACTTGTTTGTATTGTTTGTCTCTGTATTTCAGAGTTTGATCAAGATGCATTTTTTGTACCATTATTTATCTGTATTCCAGAGTTTGATTGAGATACCATTATTTATATGTATTTCAGAGTTTGAGATACACTGTACCATTATTTATCTGTATTTCAGAGTTTGATTGAGATACCATTATTTATCTGTATTTCAGAGTTTGATTGAGATACCATTATTTATCATGTTACTTAGAATACTGGATGTACATAATACAGGTGGAGATTTACATGATGCCTTGCCATGTGTTAGTAACAAAAATAAAAATGAAATAAGTACAGAGAATACAGATGTTATTGAGGATGAAGATTCTGATGTAACTGAAGAGAGACAAAGAGTTGCAGCTCTTCAGAGTAGAACTATGGATCAGGTAAACTTGAACAATTTACTATTAAATTCAAGTTTCAGCACTTTGTTATTTAATAAATATATTTTCCTATTCCTCTGTTGGTGGACTGTAAGTCTCTGATGTTAACCACCAGCCAGCTCTGTGATGCAATATATGAAAGCAGACTAAAACAGGAATAAAAGCCCTGTCCTTGATAAACTGGAGTTTTCTATGTATCGTGTGCGTTTTTGTCACATGTACATTCACTCCATATCCTTTCATTTTTCCTTTTTGTGGGAAAAGTGTTGGATTTGTTGGTTTGCAAGATAAAAAAATCTGATAACTGCATGACAAAAATTATCATTTGTTGACAAATGCAAGTTGTCCTATACAACAGCCTTTGTTTAGATTTAGTTGTTTAGTTTTCCTGAATTTCTGTTGTAAACACCTGTAGATTAAGTTGTATATTGCCTTATTAGGAATAAGATTATAATAAGATGATACCATAGTTTGTAATAGGTAAATTAAGACTTTTATGATCTAGATATATGGTCAATTTAAATGAATCATTTTTACCCCGAGCTTTCACATTATATATCAAGTACATATTATCTGTGTAATTTTATTTATATGAAAACTACTTCTATCAATGATATTTCATGTCTTATTTTTAGCTGCACAAGAGTCATAAAAAAAATCAGATGAATATAACTTGTCTGAAACAACAGAATTTAGAATAGTTATTGACACATGTACATGATATTATTTTTCAAGAGCATGGAAAATTTACAATTATTATACCCCGCCACACTAGGTGGCGAGGTATTATGTGATACCCTCAGTCGTGTGTTCGTCTGTCCATCTGTCTGTCTGTCTGTCTGTCTGTCTGTCTGTCTGTCTGTCTGTTTGTTTGTCCGTCCGTCTGTCCGTCCGTCTGTCTGTCTGTCCGTCCGTCTGTCTCCTGAAGGTTTCCAACTGATAACTTGTGAACAAAACAACACAAGGTCTTTAAACTTAGTATGTAAGTTGTTTGCCACAAAACTCATGGCAAGTTCAATGTTGGGTTGAGAGGTCCAAGGGGTTCTGGAGTTGTGAGCCTTGAAACTTTGAAATTTTGAGAATTTTAGGGTTTCCGACTGATAACTTGTGAACGAAATAACACAACGTCTTCAAATTTGATAGGTAAGATGTTTACCACAAAACACAGGTCAAGTTTGATTTTGGGTTCAGAGGTCCAAGGGTTTCTGGAGTTATGCCCCTTGAAACTTTTGAAATTTTGCAAATTTTAGGGTTTTGTACTCATAACTTGTGAATGAAATAACATACTGTCTTCAAACTTAGTATATAAATTGTTTGTCACAAAACACAGGCCAAGTATAATTTTGGGTTCAGTGGTACATATAATTCTGGAGTTATGCCCCTTTTAACTTAGAAATTTTGTGAAACGTGGCGGGGTATCATGTAATGCACCGTTACTTTTTTTTTTTATAAAAGTAAGGAGCTTCTCTCTCATGCAAAGCTCTGTCCTTTGCTAATTTTGGGTATATTTTCAGACTCTTTAGGATATTAGTTGTATATAAGCACTTTCCAATGCTTTGCTTTTTGGTCTTTAAAATTTTAATTTTTTTCTGCACTGAAGAAACAGAAGTTGTCAAACTTGCCATCTGCAGAACTAGTATTGACTGTAATTTTGGTATTTATTCTTTACACAACGGCAAAACACACTCTATTCTTTACTTAACTTCATATGGTGATTAGAAACCTTATTACATTAAACGCTCAGGTAATTAGTGAGATAAGTCCTGCCCACTTGTCAATCAGACTAAAACCCTGCCTCTTGCACGTGATGATTGTTAATGATTGACATCTAAATCAATAGTCTTTCACAACAGCAGTTCTTACCATTTTGCATAGTGCAGTCAATGCTAAACTATGCAAAAATAAACTGTTTTACTTTTATTAATGAACTTTCTTACAGAAAGTATAAAAATGTACAGTTACACAGACAAAATCATTATATGATCAACATTGTTTCTGGGTTCTTTTGGAATTTTCTACTCTCAGGATATGCAAAAAATGAAATGCAATATTATTTTTTTTTATTAAATGATTCACTAAATGACAGAAGAATAGTCAGGCAGACTAGGTTTTAATGCAGAATTGTACATATAATACAGATTTTTTTTTGTTTTGAATAGCATTCCCAATACATGCTTGATGTAAGTAACAGAAAATACACTGTTGCATTTGTGTGTTGTAATTCCTTAACTACAGTATGTGGCCATAATACAGTACACAATTTTATATTTCTTAGATTTTCCAAAAAATTCCTTAGAACTCATTTGTTATACAAATGACTGTAACCAGTCTGAGCTTTTGCCATCACTTGGTGTTTGCTTTCTGTCATACATTTGTTGTTAAAGTTTTAATTTAAATATCTTCACCTCTGAAACCAGGTCTAATTTGAACCAAACATGGTCACATAGGTCTTTGATTAGTCTCTTCATAAAATGTGTTCTGTGGATGGGCACCCCATCCAATATGGCTGTCAGTTGGGAACATAATATACATTGGGAAAAATGGAACATATAGGAAAAACCATTAAAAAATCTCTACTAAAACTACTCTAAAACTACTGGTACAATTTTAACTAAACTTAGCCTTATGATGGTGCCCTTCAAAAAAGGGTGTAATTGGCAGGTTTGCATCTCATCCAAGATGGCTGCTAACAGGGAATATAATTTAGCATTAGACCCTATAAAAGCATGTTCAAAGATCTTTTCATATATATCCACTGGACCAATTAAAACCATATGTGGTAAAGATAGTTTTTGGGTGTTCCCATTTAAAAAAAAACTGTCTGACAGATTTGACCCTATTTGAAAATCAATAAAAGTCTATAACTTCTTTTCAAATTTTAGTAGAACTTAGGCACAATAGTCTTAACTAGATCATGCCCTTCAAAAATGGTGTTTCCCATCTCATTCAAGATGGCTGCCAGTGCCAGCTAGGGAACATAGTTTAACATTGGACCCAATGGAAGCAAATTCAAGGACTTTTCCTCTGAAACCACGGGGCCAATATGAACAAAACTTGGTCACAATAGTCATTTGGTGTCTTCATTAATGTTTATGTCGAGCAGGTTCACACCCCATCCAAGAAAGCTGCCAGCAGGAAACTTAGTTTAACAACTGATGTTCTTTTCTAAAACTATTTCCAAAGATTTAACCAAACTTAGGCACAATAGTCCATAGATGATCCCCCCAAAAAATGTGTATTGCAGGTCTGCACCTTATTCAAGATGGCTGCCAGTTTTTAACACAATTTTACATTGGACCCTTTGAGGAAGCACATTCAAAGATCTTCTCATCTGAAATTACGAGGCGAATTTAGGACAAAACTTTATCAAAATGGTCTGTTTTTGGTCCTCTTTAAAAAATTGTGTCCAGCAGGTTTTAACCTCATCTAAAATGCCCCTCAGTGGTGAACTTATTTTAACATATCATCCTATGGGAAAAACCATTAAAAGATGTTTTCTTCTAAACATTTCGAGCATTTTTTAACTAAACTTAGACAAAATAGTGCTAATATGGTCATAGTCGATTTAGATATCCGACAGGTTAGCATCTCGTCCAAAGTGGCCACCACATGGAACGATATTTTAACATTATACCCTATGGTAAAAACCATCTGAAGGTACATGGCCAATTGAACCAAACTAATAATCACTATTGTCCGTAGATGTTCCCCTTCA
This sequence comes from Modiolus philippinarum, assembly GCA_002080025.1. Taxonomy (NCBI): domain Eukaryota; kingdom Metazoa; phylum Mollusca; class Bivalvia; order Mytilida; family Modiolidae; genus Modiolus; species Modiolus philippinarum. The sequence goes on from MJUU01052462.1 coordinate 69,410, forward strand.
AAAAAGATGTCTGGCAAGTCCATATCACATCCAAGCTGGCTGAAAGGGGAAAATATTTTAAATTGGACCCAAGAGAACATTCAAAGATCTTCTAAAATATTACAAATCGAATAAAAACCAAACTTGATGTCAATAGATTCTGATAAAATTAAGCTTTTTTCACATTCATTTCATTTTGTAGAAGATCTAACATTTCAAAGATTAAGTGAATATTAGCAGTTCAGCATTTAGTGCTTTGATCACATGAAATACACAGGAAAATTTTATAGAGTTGACATGTATTATTGCCATGTACTGTAAACATTATAGTAATTATGAATATCCAATGTTATAAATGCTTGCACTTTCCTTAAATCACAAAACCTTTCACATTCCTTATTTTGAACACCATAATTGTCATCACTCCATATTTGTAAGTTACAATCAAATCCAAAAAAGGCTTGATTATATAAAATATTGCTTTTCAAAAACTCTTTTCTATGACCACAAAAAATTTTCGGTCATATTATGGTTTTGCGCAGTGGTCTGTGTTGTCAGTGTCTGTGACCAGCATAACTTTAGTTCTAATGGACAGACCGTTATCAAATTTTAGTATGATGTTTCTTGGAACTCCCTTAAGCCCATCTTTTGATGTCAGACACCTGGAAAGGCCCGTTTTGGAGTTGAAGATGTTGTTAAATCAGTATAATTGATATATTTTGCAATAAAATAAAATTTCTGGAATAAAAGGAAAACAAAAATTTTATTTCCTTGAGTCTAGTGAAAAGGGAATGATGTGCATTTTTTTATTAGAAAAATTTAGTGCCAGCATTAGTTTATTAAAAGTATATGGATGAAAAATCTTCCAGATTTCACCTGAAAAAATGGCGAATCTCCCTGTAAAGAAAGGCTATTTGATGCATTGTCTCCAGAGACCTCCCAAACACAAAAAAAGTTATGGACCACATGGTAGCCAGTTGATGGCTGTTTTAAGTTGAATAGTTGAGGGTAAATTTTTGAGCAATTTTGTTCCTCTTATAAGCTGGCCAAAACTATATGTTGAACTGGTGCTCCTCAACTGGCTGTCAACTCGAGGTGGCCAAAAAGTTGAGCATTCATACTTACATATTTGTATAGTTGAGGAAAAGTTGAGCAAATTAACTTGGAATTTTCTACAGTTTAGATATAGTTCAGCAAACTGACTTCTTGTTTTTGTCAGTTAAAAAAAAATGAGCATTTTTATAGTTGAGAAAAAGTTGAGTAAGAGTTCTTTGGTATTTTTATCTCCAAAAATGCCTTGAACTGTCTCTAGGTCTGTTTGTAATTGACCTGTGGAGGTTTTATTGTAAATGTACTGTGACGTGCCAAAAGTATTGCAACAAGTGAAATTTACCTGTGCTTTTCCGGTTAAAACGGGCTCTGTTTAAAAGATTCTACAGAATTCATTTCGGGACAGATTTTCATGAAATTTGCACTTTTAAAGAGAGCTATACATGTAGTTTTTTACAGTAATTTTGGAATAATTTCATGATCTGTAGTTTTCAAACTGTCACGATTTAAACATAAACAAAAAATTTTGGTGTAAAAATTTACTACATTGTATATGTTTATTGTAAATCATGACATTAAATATTTTAATATACCTATTTGAATTGTTTAAAAAAGAAACTATAATTCCTAAAATTATTTCAAATTTTCTTTAAGAAACTACATGTCAAGCTCTTCTTATCAATGTTAATTTTATGAAAATCGGTCAAGAAATTGATTCTAAAGAATTTTTTAAACAGAGGCTGTTTTAAGAATAAATGCACATGTTGCAATACTTTTGTAATGTCATTGTACTATAAAATTTTGTTTTGAGAGGCATTTGATATCCTTGGGTTTTATCTATTCAAATAGGGTTTTGTCTTTGCACATTTATCATATTTCTCGGGATAAAGGTCACTTTGAAATGATTATATACACAACAAAAAAAGTTAAGGACCATGGTTTTTCATTTCCAATAAAAATGTATTATGCTTTACAACAGTTTAATTGGACCAAATCATAAAAAAGCCAGTCAGTCTTGGAACCTCATGTCTGATGTTTTCGAGACTGTCAGGTTAGACACTACAAAAAAGTCTATGGGGTCAACCTTCCATCTGTTCATGCCTCTTCAGAAAGCAAAAATTTCTTAAATTTGAATTTTTACCCCAAAAATTTATCTGCCTTCTAAAAAATCAAATTCCTGTCAGGAACTGATGCAATGAAGTTTTTTCTTCAACAATTGCTGTGTCTTGATGATTTTAACGACCCTGTTAAGTCAAAATGTTTATTCTTAGCACCATACCCTTCCAAATTTTGAAACTGACTGAAATAAAAGTCGAAATTATTGTATGGGACAAAATTGGTAACCATATGTGAATGCCCATTTCTTTGCCACCTTTTCAGCAATTTTTAGTCAATCAAAGTCTGTAGACAGTTTAAAGATTAAACAACTTGATAAAAGTGTCAAAATTATGATTTTGCAAAAAAAACAATTTTTTGTTTGTCAAAAATGAGAAATTTTAAAAAGTTGAAAATTTCGGAAAATGTTCATAATGGTAAGTGTAAACACTGTGTAAAATTTCATGTTGATCGGATGATCAGTGGTTATGCCCATGCTTCAACATGAAAATAAAGATACATGAATTTAAATGAATATGGTCCTTAACTTTTTTTGCCGAATATATGTAAATAGACAATCTATAAATATTTTATTAATCTATAATTATATTTTCATATAATTTTAGGAATGTTATAACCAAGTAATCATTTCTTGTCAAAATTTTGAGTTCTTGTATATCAAAAGTATTTACAAGGGTTTTGAAAATGTTTTACCTATGTTATTCTATTAATAAAACCTTTTCAAAACAAAAGGCCAGTTTTTATAAGAATTTCAAATTTTCTGAAAATCATAATTCCTTAATTTCAGCTTCCTGTTGTATTGGTTGAGAATATAAGGAAAGAATTTGTAAAAGAAGGAAAGTCAAAAGGATGCTGCAAGGATAAAGCTGAAGATAAAGTGAAAGTTGTTGTAAGAAACACATCATTTGTTGTGGAGTCTGGAGAAGTTCTTGGGTTGCTTGGACCTAATGGAGCAGGAAAAACTACTACTTTGAATATGATGATAGCAGAAATAGCACCTACTAAAGGAAAGGTAATCAGTCTGCATATTTGCAAACTTGCCTACTCTTACAATTTTGTTTACCTTTTTTTCGTGTAAAAATGTCTTACCAAATTAGACAAAAGATATTGGAAACCTTAAAAAGATATTTCCTTTGTTTCAGGTCAAAGTAGGGGGATATGATGTTAGATCAAGCATGTCTGAAGCATTTGGAGCACTTGGATACTGTCCTCAGCATGATGCATTGTGGGATACTATTCAACTTGATGAACATATTAAAGCTTATGCTGCCATTAGGGGCATTCCGGAGAAAGATTTAGAAAAAACGACAAACTTGTAAGTATGTCAGCATGAAGGGAAAGATGGAAATTTATACTTTGCAGCAAATTTCAAACACTGTCAAACAATTCAGGTCTAAAATAAGCCATTCTCTAAAAGTGCTAGTCCTGTACAACACTCATATATAGAGATAGAAATTGGTTGACACAGGGGCAAAGATTTGAATTGTATAAAAACAGGTATCTTTCTGCATAATTGCTAACTGTTCTAGATTGTCCAGAAAGTTTCTGTAAAATAGGGGCTGTTTCACATTCTGGATTTTAGGCTGCCCATTCCAGATTGACAATTCAATTAAAAAAAATAATTGACAATAAAAAATTGAAAGTAGTTTTGAATAAATTGCAGGCACATGCCAAAAATGATATTTTATTTACTGAAAGTAATTATACCCCCCACGAACGAAGTTCAGGGGGTATATAGGAATCACTCTGTCCGTCTGTCCGTCTGTCCGACTGTACGTCTGTCTGTCTGTCTGTGAAAGCAAACAATTTTTTGTAACAGTTTTCTCAGTAACTACTCATCACTGCAACTTGAAATTTTGTATGCAAGTTTATAATAATGTCCTATATCGCAAGTAGCGATTTCAGGATTGCCGGACATCCACTTCCTGTTTACCGACTTAATTAATTTTTGAGATCTTCTGTCAATGGTTGAATCTTTTCGTAACATTTTTCTCAGTAACTACTCATCACTGCAACTTGAAATTTTGTATGCAAGTTTATAATGGTGTCCTATACTGCAAGTAGCAATTTCAGACTTGCTGGACATCTACTTCCTGTTTACCAACTTAGTTAATTTTCTAGATCTTTTGTCAATTGTGAAACTTTTCGTAACATTTTTCTCAGTAACTACTCATCACTGCAACTTGAAATTTTGTATGCAAGTTTATAATGATGTCCTATACCGCAAGTAGTGATTTCAGGATTGCCGGACATCAACTTCCTGTTTCGGGACTTAGTTAATTTTCTAGATCTTTTGTCAATCGTTGAAACTTTTTGTAACAGTTTTCTCTGTAACTACTCATCACTGCAACTTGAAATTTTGTATGGAAGTTTAGAAGGATGTCCTATACCGCCAGTAGAGATTTCAAGATTGCTGGACATCTACTTCCTTTTTTACAACTTAGTTTTCGAGATCTTTTGTCAATCGTTGAAACTTTTCGTAACATTTTTCTCAGTAACTACTCATCACTGCAACTTGAAATTTTGTGTGCAAGTTTATAATGATGTCCTATACCGCAAGTAGCGATTTCAGGATTGCAGGACATCTACTTCCTGTTTACCAACTTAGTTAATTTTCTAGATCTTTTGTCAATCATTGAAACTTTTTGTAACATTTTTCTCAGTAACTACTCATCACTGCAACTTGAAATTTTGTATGCAAGTTTAGAAGGATGTCCTATACCGCCAGTAGAGGTTTCAAGATTGCTGGACGTTGACTTCCTTTTTTACAACTTAGTTAATTTTCGAGCAGAGTTTGAGCAAATTTCACAATTTTTTAGTACACAATGGAATTGTGCAATTATAACTTTTTGTGGCAAATTATATCGGGATCTTCTGCTCCAATGGGGTGGGGGGTATCATTTTGTGGCCCTCCAGGCCACAGTACCTCTAGTTTAGTTTTTATGTATGTCCTATACCAGATTTATGACACTTTAAAATCGACATTGTGCCCGGTAGAAACAGAATAATTAACTTAACTGGAAGAAAACAGTGTTTGTTTTATTAGGGCCCTGCCACAAAAAGTGGCCCTATAGTAATCAGTCTGTCCGTCTGTCCGTCCATCTGTCCGTCTGTCCGAAACATTCGTGTCCGAGCTTTAACTTTTTTCTCATTTGAGATAGGCTTTTGATATTTTGCATGTGGATAGATCACTTCAAGGCGACGTGTCGCGTACCTTGTTTGGCGACCCTTGACCTTTGACCTGAGGGTCACAATCATGCTTTTTCAATGACATTCGTGTCCAGACTATAACTTTTTTCTCGTTTGAGATAGGCTTTTGATATTTGGCATGTGGATAGATCACCTCAAGGCGACGTGTCACGTACCTTGGTTGTTGACCCTTGACCTTTGACCTTGGGGTCAAATTCATGCTTTTTCAATGACAAATTCGCGTCCGGGCTATAACTTTTTTCTCGTTTGAGATAGGCTTTTGATATTTGGCATGTGGATAGATCACCTCAAGGCGATGTGTTGTGTACCTTGGTTGGTGACCTTTGACCTTTGACCTCGGGGTCACATTCATGCTTTTTCATTGACAAATTCGTGTCCGGGCTATAACTTTTTAGCCCACCTGGTTATAGCCAGGGTGAACTTTTGCCATCACTTTTTGTCCGTCGTAAATTTTTCATTCAAAGATCTTCTACTCTGAAACTACTGGGCCAATTGAAACCAAACTTGGCCACAATAGTCCTTAGATGGTCTCCTGCCAAAAAGCTCTTTTTCAGATCCGCGCGATATCCAAGATGGCCGCCAGCAGGGATCATAGTTTTTACATTGGACCCTATGGGAAAACACTTTCAAAGATCTTCTGCTCTGAAACTACCGAGCCAATTGAAATCAAACTTGGCCACAATAGTTCTTAGATGGTCCCCTGCAAAAAAGTTGTTTTTCAGATCCGCGCTATGTCCAAGATGGCCCCCAGCGGGGATCATAGTTTTAACATTGGACCTTATGGGAAAACACATTCAAAGATCTTCTCCTCAGAAACTACTTGGCCAATTAAAACCAAACTTGGCCACAAAAGTCCTTAGATGGTCCCCTGCAAAAAAGTTGTTTTTCAGATCCGCCCTATATCCAAGATGGCTGCCAGCAGGGATCATAGTTTTAACATTGGACCTTATGGGAAAACACATTCAAAGATCTTTTCCTCGGAAACTACTTGGCCAATTAAAACCAAACTTGGCCACAACAGTTCTTAGATGGTCCCCTGCAAAAAAAGTTGTTTTTTCAGATCTGTGCTATATGGCCGCCAGCGGGGATCATAGTATTAACATTAGACCCTATGGGAAAACACATTCAAAGATCTTCTCTGAAACTCTGCAGCCAATTGGAACCAAACTTGGCCACAATAGTCTTTAGGTTGCCTCCCTGCAAAAGAGTGGTTTTTCAAGTGTTTGCTTAATGCAAGATGTCTGCCAGCGGGGAACAGTTTTAACATTTGAATCTTAATTTTTGTAAATTTTATTGAAAACTAAGGAGTATCTCCCTCATGCAAAGCTCTGTCCTTAGCTGATTTTGGCTTTACATTTAGATCTTATTGGTTATTTGTTCTCTCTCAGTTTATAACATCTTTGAGTTTATGGTCTTCCAAACGTTTAGATTTTATCTGCACTGAAGAGACGTAAATTGTCGAAATGCGCATATGCAGAAAATAAATTCACAGTGACTTCGGTATATAGTTATTTGACCCATTGGGAAAACATTAAAAGATCTTCTCCTGAAATTACTTGGCCAATAATGAAAACATACTTGGTCACAACGGGCCATAGTTGTTCCCGTTTGAAAAATTTGCCTGGCTTGTCTGCATGGCATTCAAGATGGCCCCAGTGGGAACATAGTTTAACCTTGAGACCTATCTGAAGCCTATCGGAAAGTATTTAAAGATGCTCTCCTCTGAAAATATTTAGTCAATTGGAACCAAAATTAGACTCAATGGTCCCCTTCAAGAAAGGCGACAGAAGAACTGCATCCCATCCAAAATAGCTGCCAGTCTGGAATATAGTTTAACTTAAGATAACAAAACATCAATGTCTATTAACAAATTTGAAGATAATGCCCTTAAAACATTGGGATTTTTTTAACTGCATAAATCAGCTGTGGCCCAGGTGAGCCTTGAAAGCCTCTTGTTTCTTGTTTGAGATAGGCTTTTGATATTTGGCATGTGGATAGATCACCTCAAGGCGATGTGTCGCGTACCTTGGTTGGTGACCCTTGACCTTTGACCTCGGGGTCACATTCAGGCTTTCAGAGCTTTCTTCTGGTACTATACTTGTAGACATTTTGACCTTGACCTTGCCTTAGGGCAATTTTTAAAAAAACTTTAACCTTGCCTCTAGAAGGTAGGCTTTTAGTGGTAGGGTGTTTATATTTGGTATGTAACTTCCTTATGATGAGAGCTTCTTCTGGTACCATACTTGTAGACATTTTGACCTTGACCTTGCCCTGAGGGCAATTTTAAAAAACTTTAACCTTGTCTATAGAAGGTAGGCTTTTAGCGGTAGGGTGTTTATATTTGGTATGTAACTTCCTTATGATGAATGCTTTCTAGTGGTACCAAATTTGTAGACATTTTGACCTTGACCTTGCCCTGAGGGCAATTTGTAAAAAAATTTAACCTTGCCTCTAGAAGGTAGGCCTTTAGTGGTAGGGTGTTTATATTTTGTATGTAACTTCCTTATGGTGAGAGCTTTCTTGTAGTACCATATTTGTAGACATCTTGACCTTGCCCTGAAGGCAATTTTTATACCCCCGCTCTGGAGGAGCAGGGGGTATACTGTTTTACCTGTGTCCGTCATTCCGTAATTACGTCATTCCATAATTCCGTCCATCATTCCATCATTCCATAATTCCGTCCGTCACAACTTTCGTAAAGCTTTTCTCTGCAATGGTAAATGATACAAACTTGAAATTTTGTCAGAAGCTTTGTGTAGTCATGCCATATTGTGGGATGCATTTTCAGACCTGTTGGGATTCTACATCCTGTTTACCGACTTAGTCAATTTTTCATCATTCTGTCCGTCCGTCACAACTTTCGTAAAGCTTTTCTCTGCAATGGTAAATGATACAAATTTGAAATTTAGTCAGAAGCTTTGTGTAGTCATGCCATATTGTGGGATGCATTTTCAGACCTGTCGGGATTCTACTTCCTGTTTACCGACTTAGTCAATTTTTCATCATTCTGTCCGTCCATCTCAAATTTGGTAAAGCTTTTCTCTGCAATGGTAAATGATACAAACTTGAAAATTTGTCAGAAGCTTTGTATAGTCATGCCATATTGTGGGATGCGTTTTCAAACCTGTCGGGATGCTACTTCCTGTTTATAAATTTAGTCAATTTTTCATTATTCTGTCCGTCCGTCACAACATTCGTAAAGCTTTTCGCTGCAATAGTAAATGATACAGACTTGAAATTTTGTCAGAAGCTTTGTATAGTTATGCCATATTGTGGGATGCATTTTCAGACCTGTCAGAATGCTACTTCCTGTTTACTGACTTAGTTTAATTTTCATCATCCCGTTTAATTTTCATCATCCCGTCCATCCCTCAAAACTTTTATACAGCTTTTCTCTGCACTGGTAAATGATACTTGAAATTTTGTCAGAAGCTTTTAGTAGGCATGCCATATTGGGACACATTTTAAGACTTGTGGGGTACTACATTTTGTTTACCAACTTTGTCAGGTTATTAGAGACTGGAAGATGAGAGCGGGGGTATTACTAGTGAGCATTTGCTCACAGATCCCTTGTTTTAAAAACTTAAACTTTGCTTCTAGAATTAAGTTGTTTAGTGGTAGGGTTTTCATATTTGGTATGTGATGTTCTTTTAATGAGAGCTTTCTTCTGGTACCATACTTGTAGACATTTTGACCTTGACCTTGCCCTGAGGGCAATTTTCCAAAAAATTTATCCTTGCCTCTAGAAGGTAGGCTTTTAGTGGTAGGGTGTTTATATTTGGTATGTAACTTCCTTATGATGAGAGCCTTCTTCTGGTACCATACTTGTAGAAATTTTGACCTTGACCTTGCCCTGAGGGCAATTTAAAAAAAACTTTAACCTTGCCTATAGAAGGTAGGCTTTTAGCGGTAGGGTGTTTATATTTGGTATGTAACTTCCTTATAATGAGTGCTTTCTAGTGGTACCAAATTTGTAGACAGTTTGACCTTGACCTTGCCCTGAGGGCAATTTGTAAAAAAATTTAACCTTGCCTCTAGAAGGTAGGCCTTTAGTGGTAGGGTGTTTATATTTTGTATGTAACTTCCTTATGGTGAGAGCTTTCTTGTAGTACCATATTTGTAGACATCTTGACCTTGCCCTGAAGGCAATTTTTTAAAAACTTTAACTTTGCTTCTAGAATTAAGTTGTTTAATGATAGGGAGTTTATATTTGATATGTGACTTTCTTGTGAAGAAAGCTTTCTTTTACTTTCGAATTTATTGTGCATTGAGGCTACTGGAATCCCCATCCCTGTCTTCTCACAACTCTTGTTTAATTACAAATCTTGTCCGAGCGATAACTTTTATCTTGTTTAAGATAGGGTTTTGATGTTTGGCACGTGGATAGATCACCTCATGGCAAAGTGTAGTGTACCTTTGTTAGTGACCCTTGACCTTTGACCTCAGGGTCGCATTCATGCTTTTTCAATGACAAATTTGTGTCCGAGCTATAACTTTTTTCTCGTTTGAGATAGGCTTTTGGTATTTGGCATGTGAATAGATCACCTCACGGCGACATGTTGCATACCATGGTTGGTGACCCTTGACTTTGACCTCTAGGTCACATTCTTGCAGCAGGGCCCACAGAGATGGATACCATCTCACTGATATCTAATTTAGTATAAAACTTAAGTATAGGTAATACTTATTTTCCCATTGCCAGCAATAGTAGGATTTTGCAATATTTGGCTATTTTCTAAAATTGATCCATGTCCAGAACCTGCAGTTACCTAGAGGACTTTCATATAAGATTTACAAAGATATATAAAGAATAAATGCAAAATGTCCTTATTGCCATATTATTTTTGAGCCAGCTCCAGTTGAAGGAAGTGATCCCTGATAATCACCCTTTGCTACAGTGAAAATATTAAATATTTAAAGACTCATAAAAATTTTATTGTTATATTTATTGAAAACCTTTGCCAATTGCCTATATAGCATAATATATGTATAAAAGCTTGAAAACAGTTTGCTCTCTGGTATTACATTTATATCCAATAATAGGCTTTAGAATATTCAGTTGAGTAGGGCTACACAATTAGGTAGCCTAGTACATGAAAATAGATATTACCATGCCATCTAAATCATAACAATGTGTTTTACAAAAAAATTAAAGCGGAGTACGTCTAAAGATATCAATTTGCAATTGTTAATTTCAATATGGATGAATGCACAGCGTATCATTTGCATTTCTGATATTTGCATTGGACATTGTGATTTAAACGAAATTGAGCGGCACGATTTTGTTAAGTTCGGGGTTGGCAACTTGTTAGCCACAACGAAATTCCAAATTGCTTAAATTGCTGTACCTATTTTCTTTAAACAAGACCATGATAAATATAGAATCCACAATCGCATCGAGTGGGAAACGATATTTCTACACTAGAGATAGTTAAAATATTTGAAAATTAAACTATCGAGAGTGTAGAAATGTCGTTTCTCACGAGATACGGTTGTGGATTTTATTTCTCTAATGATTTCAAGGAGATTTTTGACAAAAACATGACCCCCCCCCTTTTTCTGATGATCAGAAATAAATGTGTTCTTTGATCGTGACGTCATCAGGCATAGTCGCCTTTTTTCATGACGTCACAATGGTTAAGTCGGAAAACGGCAAACATATTTGACGTCATAATTGAATTTCATCCAATCACTTGCCGAGAATAACATTCTCTCTAGAGAGGAGAAACGTATTTCTCCAACTGTTCAGGAAACGTGAAAACAGGACAGAAATTAGAGAATATATATATATATATATATATATATATATATATATATATATATCATTTTATAGTTTTAGCCATTACTCTTGTTATATTCATCGAGATAAAATCAAATGTCAAATAGAAATATTTTCTGCAGAACTTAATGTTAAATTCACACATTGAGAGGACAGTATTTATTTATTTTTGTTTTTTTTTTTGTTTGTTTGGGTTTTTTTTGGGGGGGGGTTGAGAAAAATTTTTTTAAAAATAAGCACTAGTAAGCATTTTATATCAGATTGAAATTGTTATAGTTCTTTTATTTAATATTACAAATCATAATGCTGGAAAATATAATTTATAGTTATGTTACTTCGTCTTTCAATTTTATGGTTGTAATAACTATTTTGAGGAATTGAGGGAACTATGACCAAACCAACACAGGGAGCCATAAAAGGTCAAAATTATTCATCACAGCCATAGGATGTGCAAATAGGGTGTCAGATTGAAATTGTTATAGTTCTTTTATTTGATATTACAAATCATAATGATGAATAAAATTATGGTAATTCATAATTATTCATTGCAACCAATGATGCAGCTATGAAATATGCAAGCAGGAGGTTAGAATGACATTTTATGACTAAATAAACCCACAGATAACCATAATTCATCACATTTATTCACCCCAACCATTACCACAGTCATGAGATATGCAAGCAAGGGGTCAGAATGATATCAATGACCCAGTCTGACCACAGATATCCATAAATGGTCATAATTATTCATCAATAAGAAAAAGAAGGGAAACGGGGAATGTGTCAAAGAGACAACGACCCTAAGGGGAGCAATAACAACTCAAAGCCACCATAAGATCTTCAATGAACGGTGAGGAAACCCCACACCCAACGGTAGGTCGGAGTTGGCCCCTAAATAAAACTATTATCACATCAATGAAATTTGCAATCTTAAAGTCAAAACTACATTTTATCACCAAACCAGCCAACAGTTAACCATAAATGATCATATTAATTCATTGCAATCATTTACACAGGTATGAACTACATGTATGCAAGTATCAGGGTCAGTACATGTGATATTTCTGTGCTGAACAAGTCAATGTTGCTGGAACATTAAGGATGGGAAAAAGTGCACTAGTCAAATTTCCATATTAGAATCAAAATAATTCATTTCTTCCTAGTACTTTACTGTCATTTTAGCATGGACTTTTGTTGTTTTAGCACATTTTTTCCTTGTTTACACTTGGGATAAAACATTTACAAAAACAACTCAGCTCATACTAAAATGACAATAAAATATGACGGCCACGTTTTATTTCTTAAGGTAGATCGACACTAATACACGGCGCATTCGATTGGTGCATTTGTGTAACACAAATCGGATGCGGATTTGACTTGATTTTCAAGCCGGAATAATCCTGTATTGGAATATTCATTGTGACGTCATAATAGATTGACATACACTTTCCTGCGAATTAGCTCCCTTTTCCCGTAAATATTGTCTATTTCGCAAACTTTATCAAATAACTTTCTTAATCGAACGGTGACATATTGATTTTTTCAGCGTAATAGATAGTTTAAGTATATATCTCTGAAATATAAAAAAATAAAAAAAATCTGTCTGATATTTATTTTATATGAAAAATAAACAATAAGCATGTTCTCACAGTTCCCTATATATTCTTTGTAAATATTGCTGAAAAATACTGAATTTGGCCTGATTTTCAAAGCCAGATAACAGGAAAAGATGATCGGTGACATATCATTTTTATTTTATTTTTGGAACATGTAGGTCAAGACCTACAAAATATCTTAAAAGAAAAAAATTCTGTCTGATATTTTTATTAGGATCGAACTCACAGATTACCATAGAGTGTCATAATTATTTGGTGCAACAATTTCAAGAGCCATGAAACTTGCAAGTTTGGGATCAGAATGAAATTTTATGACCAAACCAACCCACAGATAACCATAGATTTATATACATAGTCATTATTATTCATCGCAATGATTAGCGATATTACTAAGACTGCGTGGTCAACAAAATCATCCCTTATTATAAAAGTACATTTTAAGTCCTAGTTTAAGTTTGGACCTTTATGAAAATACACTTAAAATGGAGAGTTTTTAAAGCAATTTTCATAGATCTTGCTGATTGATTCACACAAAGTAAAATGTTGGTCCTGTATATGATTTTAGTACAGTTGAATGTCATAGTGGATCTTGGTATAAAATGGGACCTGAAAAGGGAAACTTATTGATACATTAAGTGACTACCAACACCATCAACTCTCAGAACTTAAATTTTCCTTATTTTCTAGCTTCATAGAGAACTTAAAATTAGAGGAACATTCTGAAAAAAAGGCAAAGAAGTTATCTGGTGGAACGAAAAGAAAGGTATGATATTTGATCACATTCAGATCCTTGTAGTGAAAAAACATTAGATCAAAGATATAAAGGATTATGGAATAGGAAATATTATTTTTATACCATTTGAAGAAATAGCTGAAAACAGGTTTTGTGGGCAAAAGTACAATTTTTTTGTGTATTGATCAAAACTTCATGGAGTTGTTTGTCATCATATACAGATATAGATGTGCATAAAAAAAATTTATTAGATTCAGAAAGCACTTTTTATACCCCCACTCTATAGAGAGGTATACTGCATTCACCTTGTCCGTCCGTTCGTCCGTGCGTCCGAAAAATATTTTCGCCGCATTTTTCTCAGCTTCTACAAGAGGGATTGATTTCAAAATTGGTATGCAGCCTCTATATGGTTACTTGTAAGGAACTTCCTATTTTGAGTCCTGTCCGATATGTACTTCCTGTTTGACAAAATGTGGACTTTGTCACCAAATGTAGTGAAAACATGAATTTTTTTCGTTGCATTTTTCTCAGCTTCTACAAGAGGGATTGATTATAAAATTGGTATGCAGCCTCTATATGGTTAGTTGTAAGGAACATCGTATTTTGAGTCCTGTCGGATGTGTACTTCCTGTTTAACAAAATGTGGACTTTGTCACGAAATGTAGTGAAAACATGAATTTTTTGTCACATTTTTCTCAGCTTCTACAAGAGGGATTGATTTCAAAATTGGTATGCGGCCTTTATATGGTTAGTTATAAGGAAAGTTTAATTTTGAGTCCTATCAAATGCGTACTTCCTGTTTGGCGGAATGTGGACTTTGTTACGAACTGTAGTGAAAACATGAATTTTTCGTCGCATTTTTCTCAGCTTCTACTAGAGGGATTAATTTCAAAATTGGTATGCAGCCTCTATATGGTTATTTGTAAGGAACATCCTATTTTGAGTCCTTTCCGATATGTCCTTCCTGTTTGACAAAATGTGAACATTGTCACGAAATGTAGTGAAAACATGATTTTTTTGTCGCATTTTTCTCAGCTTCTACAAGAGGGATTGATTTCAAAATTAGTATGCAGCCTCTATATGGTTAGTTGTAAGGAACTTTTTATTTTGAGTCCTGTCAGATGTGTACTTCCTGTTTAACAAAATATGGACTTTGTCATGAAATGAAGTGAAAACATGAATTTTTCGTCACATTTTTCTCAGCTTCTACAAGAGGGATTGATTTCAAAATTGTTATGCAGCCTTTATATGGTTAGTTAAAAGGAACGTCCTATTTTGAGTCCTATCGAATGCGTACTTCCTGTTTGGCGGAATGTGGACTTTGTTACGAACTGTAGTGAAAACATGAATTTTTCGTCGCATTTTTCTCAGCTTCTACAAGAGGGATTGATTTCGAAATTGGTATGCAGCCTCTATATGGTTATTTGTAAGGAACATCCTATTTTGAGTCCTGTTGCATGTGTACTTCCTGTTTAACAAAATGTGGACTTTGTCACGAAATGTAGCGAAAACATGAATTTTTCGTCACATTTTTCTCAGCTTCTCCAGAGGGATTGATTTTAAAATTGGTATGCAGCCTTTATATGGTTAGTTATTAGCAACATCCTATTTTGAGTCCTGTCGGATGCATACTTCTAGTTTGGTGGAATGTGAACTTTGTTACGAACTGTAGTGAAAAGATGAATTTTTCGTCACATTTTTCTCGGCTTCTACAAGAGGGATTGATTTCAAAATTTGTATGCAGCCTTTATATGATTAGTTGTAAGGAACGTCTTATTTTGAGTCATGTCAGATGCATACTTCTTGTTTGACGAAAATTGGACTTAATTACAAAATTTAGGGAAAACATGAATTTTTTATCCAGGGTACAATGAGTGGGGGTATATCTGGTTGCCATTTGGTGACAGCTCTTGTTTTCTTTTAAAATGTATGAATAAAGTCAAATTTTTAGACCCAATTTTGTTCAGCTTTAAAGCAATTTCAAGCTTGTTTTGGCTATTCCCTGTTAAATTGAATTTCAAATGCAGATGGACCCTTTCTAACATTGTCAGTACTCTATTGTTATCAAAGAAAAGCTTTTGATTTTATGCATGTGCATAGATCACTTCAAAATGATGTGTGATGTACCATGCTTGTTGTTCTTTGACAGTGAACTTAGCCCTCTATATCAAATTGTTTCTTTCTTAGTGAAAAATTGTGTCTGGGCTATACTTTGTTGTTTTTTAGTCAATATTTTGGTATTTGGCATGTTGGTAAATATGTACCATTGTTTTTTTACATCTTGGTCTAATTGCTGTTCAACGGGGCTTTAGTGATTGGTGCCATCCCTCCGATTCAGTTTGTATAAAAAGAAAGAAAATGATAAAGTAAATCAGATATTTCAGCTTATCATTGTTTATTGTTTGATGTCTTCTAGTTAAGTACCCTTTTTGTGGTGTAGAAAATTAAAATTTTTCAGAGAGAATCATATTTCCCAAAGACATTGCCTGAGGGAAATATCAGACTTCCAGAGAGTAAACAAATCTCCTTATCTCCCTCATGCATGGGAAATAAAAATTTTACTCTTTGGCAATGTTTTATGTCTGCAAATCTAATAAAGTTGGAAAAGGTACTGCCGTGGCTATTAATTTTGGGTGAAAAGTTGACTTTCAAAGAATCAGTATTAAATAATGAAATTGATCACTGATATTGTTTGTAAGTACAAGAATGAAAACTTATTTGACATTAATTAAGAATATTGCTTTATACATTATAAAAATCTATTCTCCTAAAAGCTCCATATCACTTAAATAACAGCAACAAAATTAAGTGGTCCCGGGATATAGAAATAGGACCCATTCCGTGGTTGTGCGGGATTGATAAATACACAACCCATCTTTCGGATGGGATGTAAACTCAGGTCCACGTGTTGGAAGAAACGCCACGCTTCCTGCACGTTAAAGAACCCTTGTAGCAAGCTCTTTTTGGGGTGGTCCATAGGTGATCGGCTACAAGGCTAAATTCCCCGCCCTTGACGATTTCACCCTACTTTTCCAGTGGCAGTCAGAATTTCCCGTCCCATGGCCCTTTCCATACCCCAAAGTGATTATTTATTAACAAACTTGTTCTCGTCTTGATATAGCTGAAATATTGCTGAGTAGACGTTAAACAATATTCAATCTATAAATCAATCTGATGGGGCCATTTTGTTTACAGGTTTTTTAATTGTGAGCATCTCGGTCAATAATAGCAGCAACTCATTGCTGCTATTTTTGACCGAGAACGTGTTCAAATAGGAGACAGACTGACTAAAACTTGTTTCTTGATCCTTTTTTGTTTAAAATGTACCGTTCTTCCTGATTTGTTATCTGTTTTAATAGTTAAAATATGTTTTACACTTATGTGTTCAATGGAGACAAATGAAATATGGCGAATTTCCAATGATATTTGGACACAATGTTCAGAGGGAGACGCATTGTTTTGTTCAAAGTCACATGTCATGTGTTGACAAACAACAATAAGTTATTAGTCAAGTTATGAATATATATTGGAATTATATTATTATTTATTATTTAGTGAACAAAATGGATATACATGTACAAGATCAAGGATATTTTGAAGAGACAACATTAACATATTGTTCCTTTCCAAATTAACTGAAGACTTTTAAAATTCCTTTGTCAACCTTGATATGATGAAAATTCGATCCTAACCAAAAATTTCAATACATGCCTTAGTAAACAATATGACCAAAGAAAATATTCAATTTTGAAGCAACAAATGAGTCTGTTTTAGGAAAGTTTGCTTTAACAAGAAGTTCTGGTCTATTTCAAAGGCTTGTTTATTCATAAGCAATCCTTTTCAGTCATTTCATGTAATCTTAATATACTGTAATTAATTTTGAATGAAGAAAAAAGCCTTAATGGTAATGTAATTGATTACAAGAATTCATTTGTTGCATCAAACACAAAGTAATTTGTCACATGTTCAGTAATTGACCCCATCCCTGATGTCCAGATTTTGTTTGCTAGCCAGACATTAGTATATTTAGTGTATGAGTAATCATATATTTTTTTGTAGTTGAGTTACATTATCAGTATGCTTGGTAGACCAAAGGTAGTATTGATGGATGAACCATCCACCGGTATGGACCCTCAGTCTAAAAGATTCTTGTGGTTAGTATTTTGTATTGATATTTAGATCTGATATTTTCATGAAAAATTTATTATTTTTTTTTTTGCTGAATTATAAACTTCATGAGTTCCAAATCTGATTTATTTCATTACATTCTGAAGTTTACAGTGCAGATTCATTTTAATCCATTTTTTGTCACATTTCAATGTGAAATTGTTTATGTGCACATATAGCCAATGTACATTTATGTAGTGAAAATTGAAAGCCTAGATAAAGTACATTTTTTGTGCAACAGCAAACAATTTGAGGTTGTATATTAGTTTGATACCTGACAGCAACATCATCTGCATATGTAATCACTTTGTTTCCATTCTATAGATAAATTACCAAGAGCCCACTCCTTATGAAATTTTACACAGTGTTACTTTGGTCAAAATTACACCCAGGATTGGTTTTAGGTATAATGGCCCAGCGGATTTGGAAACAAGGGCCAAAATAGATTAAATTGAGTGTTTTCAGAAATTACACCCAGGATTGGATTTAGGTATAATGGCCCATGGATTTGGAAACAAGGGCCAAAATAGTTTAAATTGAGTGTTTTCAGAATCATTTTATATTTTGATAGGGTACAGCAAAACTTTGCCTCTTGGAATGGGATAACAAAGTTTTGCTTTTCTATTTCCATAGTCATAAGTTGCTTATTTTATATGGGGATGGGCATAATGAATGAGTTTGTTTTCTCTAAATATCACCATAAAAAGTTATCTTTTGCACTTAAAGCAATGTTGAATGTCTGAAAATTGGTAGAATGTCCAAAGTCAATCAGCTATCATTAAACTCAACATTACAAGTGAAATTAGATGTTTTTTGCAGAATTGGCTCTCCATATCATACCTGTCAACCTCTAATGACCAAAAATCTGGTCATGACCTGCATTGGATGGTAAAAAATCTGGTCATAACGCGTGGCAAACTTTTTTAATCCCAATTATTCTATTGTAAATGCATGACAGACTTTTTTCAACCCAATTATTTACTTATCGAGCAATTTATCTACATTCTTTAATACTCACTTACTATCTACTTATAAACAACAGACATGATAATTAAATTTCATGTCTATTGAATACCTTTGGCTTTGTTTCACCTTTTTTAATTAAGATTTTTACTTGGACCAAAACTGGGCATAATGTGTCAATTTTAAATTCTGACCTAAAATCGTTGTCGATCATATTAACTATCAAAAAGTTCACTGTCTGATTTACTAATCACCAGGTCGCTTAATTTTACCCAAAGTTCCCAATCAAACTTTTATTTCTACCGCGAACACTTGTAAAGCTTTTCCATTTTGTGGGGTTGTTGACATTGCTGGTCCAGAAATCGGTCTTTTCCATTGAGTTGAAGACATTCCGAGTACACTCAATGTGTGTTGTTGTCTTAAAAACGGCTCATCAAACTCCATTACAGCTTAATTATAACAATAGGAGACAGTATTCCAAACCGATAGAGTAAAAAAAACACAACCGGAAATGTAAATACGAACATTAATACACAAAACGTTACAGGAAATCAAATCCGGGTGAACACGGGTGACGACTTCTATTCTCGGGTTATTTAACAACCCGATCGGGTTACTACATTTAATCGGGTGACAAGTGAAAATATCGGGACTGACCCACAGAAATCGGGTGAGTTGACAGGTATGCCATATATATCCATATTTCTGGAGGATAGAAATGAGAATGAATTAATTTATAGTAAATTGGCATTTATATATACTCCAAAGTTGAACATTCATAAGACATTAAAAGAATTTTTCATGGTTCATTTTCAGGTTTGAATTAACTGCAAGAGTAGCTGTCTTCACAGGGGTAAGGTGGGTTACCACCAACCCCTACCAACTGCCCTCCTGTTGTCTGCCCATGCCATCCTCCTCCAGAACCTCATACTCTCTATACCAGGAGATGTATTTGGTTGCATATTATGTCCATAAACTTCCAGCATGCTCCTGAGGGTAGTGTTTATTTGCTGTGATGATATCATGATTTGCTAAGATAGCACTTTATTTGAGTCTTGTTTGAAAGACATTATTTGTTTGTTTTAAGGGACACCATTACACAGAGTTTCAGTGGAACAGAGAGAGGTGCTATTTTAACTACACACTATATGGAAGAAGCAGATGCTTTATGTACACGGGTAGCAATCATGGTCAATGGAAAGCTTGAGTAAGTTTTGTTATAAAAGGTTTCAAGAGGTGCTTTAAAATCTCTGTCAAGAATGGGAAGAAATAACGTACAGGATTCATGTTAGATTTACTACTGTAAAAGGGGAATGCTTGGTTTAAATTTTGTGATTTTGATTCGGAAACCTATTTTGGAGGTTTTATTATTGTGATTCTCACCTGCTATGTTTTGAATGAAAACAAGTTTATGCGAGGGGAAATTTTTGCGAATACAGTCAAACCTGCCTTAACGACCCACTGTATTAAACGACTTCCTGTCTTATCTGACTATTTCAAGTCCTCCCAAGGATATTTGCTATATATTTTAACTGTATTCAACGACCACCTGAGTTACGCGACTAACGACCGTCATTTTGTTCCCAAAATATCTCCTGCACACTGTATTTAACGACTTTGTTGACAAACAATGAATTATCAACATGTTGACAAGCAGATTAAAGCAGCCGCAAATCCGGAAGTAGAACCGCTAAAGGGAGATAACAGCGTAAGGGAGATAATCCAAATTGATTATCTGATCCTATTTTGTCTTCTCAGCTTGCAGTCAATTAAGTTTTAAACAATATCAATTAACATGAACTAATATATCCCCTTTTTATCAAAATACGTATTATAGAAAAAAAACATATTACAGCTATGATGATATGGACACTATTTCACCAACCATGCCAATAGACAAATTAGTGTTGATCAGAATCTCAAACCTGTCTTAAGTGACCACCTGTCTTATGTGACCTTCTTTTGTGGTTCCCTTTGAAAGTCACATAAGACAGGTTTGACTGTATGTGCCAGCTGTGAAATTAGCAAAAATAACCCCCTTGCAAAAATTCCCCCTTTTACAGTAACAGATGCAATGTAACCAGAGAATGTGGATTAAATGTATCAATTGCTATCATCAAATGAAAAAAATTTTGACCATTACAACATATTTGACAAAACAGATACACCATTCATTTCAAACATTACTATAAACTTAAAGAGATTGAATATAGATTGTTGGTATCATTGACAATTCACCCCTGAGGGAACCCTGTGGTATAGAAATAGGACCTAGTATCTCCGGCTTGTGGAGTATGACCCCTCCTAAACGGGGCTGACCCTGAGGGAACCCCGGGATATAGAAAAGGACCCAGTATTCCAGGCTGCGGGTACAACCCCTCCAAAACTGGATGTCCGTGGTTGTGCGGGATGAAAAAATCACATCCCATCTTTCAGTTGGGATGTAAACTCAGGTCCATGTGTTGGAAGAAATGCCATGCTTCCTGCCCTTCAAAGAACCCTTGTAGCAAGCTCTTTTTTGAGTGGTCTGTAGGTGATTGGCTACAAGGCTCGATTCCCTGTCCCTTTCGATTTCATCCTACTTTTCCAGTGGCAGTCAGAATTTCCCGTCCCATGACCCTTTCTATCCCAAAGTGATTATTATACCCCCCACCCCTGCAAACAAAATTTGGGGGTATATAGGAATCACCCTGTCCGTCCATCCGTCCGTCTGTCTGTCCATCCGTCTGTCTGTCTGTCTGTCTGTCCATCCTCTGTCTGTCCATGTACCTTGTCAGCGCATGTTCTCCAAAGCCGTTGCCTGGATTGTGATGAAATGTTACACAGTTGTAGTACACCACCTGAAGATGTGCATGAAGTAATATGGTTGCTGTCCAAAATTTTGAAGGGGAGATAATTTGTCTTTGAATATTTTCTGGAAAAGGGGGAGGGAACTTTGTCAGCGCATATTCTCCAAACCGCTGCTTAGATTTTGATGAAATATTACACAGTTATAGTACACCACATGAAGATGTGCATGAAGTTATGTGGTTGACATCTGAAATTTTGAAGGGGAGATAATTTATCTTTGAATATTTTTTATGAAAAAGGGGGGGGGGACTTTGTCAGCCGTATTCTCCAAAACCATTGCTTGGATTTTGATGAAATGTTACACAGTTGTAGTACACCATCTTATGATGTGCATGAAATAATATGGCTGCTTTCCAAAATTTTGAAGGGGAGATAATTTGTTTTTAAATATTTTCTGGAAGTGGGAGGGTGAACCTTGTCAGCGCATGTTCTCCTAAACAGGTACTTGGATATTGATGAAATGTTACACAATTGTAGTATACCACCTGAAGATGTGCATGCAGTTATATGGTTTCTGTCTGAAATTTTGAAGGGGAGATCATTAGTCTTTGAATATATTTTGGAAAAAGGGGGGAGGTATATCATTGTGTCCATACTTGTATTGTGTCCACAACTGTACTGTGTCCACACACACTTAATTTTGCACTTACCATATTGATTCAGGGTTCAATTAGCGGGGGTATAACTGGCTGTCATCGGCCACAGCTCTAGTTTATTGACAAACTTGTTCTCGTCTTGATATAGCTGAAATATTGTTCAGTAGACATTAAACAATATTCAATCAATCAATCAATCATTGACAATTCTCCATCAGTGCTTTCAACACTTTGATTACCAGCAGTAGGAGCATCAACAATTAGAAATTATGGGGAATGGTGAGGCTAATATTTGTATGATATTTGAATTGCAAGTGTATCATTGTGTGTAAAGCTCAAATCCACACTTAGTTAATGACCCCAACCCCTCAGTCATGCTTGAGTGATCAAATTTTTATTTTGCAAGCAGTTAGTAAGCTTGTACCAGTAGTCTTAGCTACTTGATATTAGACAGGCAGTTACACCTTTACAAGTGAATACCCATTCCACTCCCAGATGGTGGCCCTGATCCCTTAGTCATGCCTTAGCAATCATGTTAAAGACTTTACCAGAAGTCCTAGCCACTTGATGATTGAGGTGCAGTTACATTTTTACAAATCACAGATTCAACACCAATATAATGGATCAGACCCATTCGTTATACAAAAATGATAACTTCAAGTTTTTTACAAGCAGTAAGTACAACCTGCACCAGTAGTCCCAGCCACTTTATTTTTGACAAACAATTTTAGTGGAAATGTTTGATTCCACACCAAGATTGCGGCTCTGACTCCTTTTGTCATACATGACTAATCATGTTTTGACAGGATCATGCAAGTTTTTGCTCAGTTTAAGATGCTGTTGTAGATTACTGTACTGGCACATATTTGTGCAATGCATCTAGCAAGCAAGAAATATCCTGTGTTTACAGTTTATTCATATGGTCCTGGTATCAGCAAGAGGCTCCAATATAATGTCTAAGATGTAGTAAGGGATTTAAAATTTTATAAAACAATATATAAAAATATCAGCATGCAAACAAAGCAAGGAAGAACAGTCTGTCTGTTTCAAGAAAAAGAAAATATAGCTTAACACTTGATCCTCTGAAAAAATAATTTTTGATAGTCAGTAATGGCATAGGGCTTTGAAGCATTCCGTCAGGTGAGAAATAGCCAATACAGACTCAGTTCCTGAGCTGTTAGTTCTTTTTTCTACCATTACATTCAAGATATTACCATTGACCACAGGTTTATATTGACAAGGTTTCTATTTTTAGTGGACCTATAAGCAGTTATCATCACTTGGCTGGTATTGTTTGCAACTTCGGACTTATTACATATACAAAAACATTTATTTATCTGCTTAATACTGTATAGTGCTTTAAATTGGCAGTATAAAATGTTTATGGTTTTCAGTCTCGGTCTCCTTTTTTGTGAGGTTTAATATTTGCAGATCTTTCGTAAGAGTCATTATGTTCATTTATATTCAGATTTACAGTGACATATTCTCGAGTATAGAATTTCATGCTTATCTTCTTAAACGCAAATTACATGAAAATTAATACCCCAAAAAATATAACAACCAGAAAGTATATGATACAATTTAATTGTAAATACGTCTGACAATAATTATATCCTATTTTTTAAAGGTGTATAGGAGCTACTCAGCACTTGAAGAATAAATTTAGTAGTGGTTATTTACTAGAAGTTAAGCTTAAGATGGAAGATTTTTCTGATGAAGACCAAGCTGGAAGACTAGATCACTTAGAGGAATATGTTTTGTCTCTATTTCCAAATGCCTCAACACTGGAAAAGTTTGGCACCTATGCTCAATATAAAATCCCTAAAAAAGATGTTCCATCATTGGCCAATGTGTTTTCTTCACTTGAAGAAGGTAAGCAATAACACAGTTGAGTTAACATACTTTAAAGTGGCTAATTTTTTCAGGGATTAAGTTTTGCAGAATGAACATCGAAATTCTGACAAAAAAAATTCAATTTGAGGTTTTCAAAATATTTCAGATGAAAATAATATTGTGTTAATCATAAGGATTGAAAGGATATGGAGTAAATGTTCATGAGACAAAGTCTTTACAAATACATGGTAAGACCAAGCAATGGAACAGTGCTTTTATTGTTGTTCTTCATCTTGTTAAAGTCTCCATGAGGCCTTCATCAGTAAGTTTTGCCCATACCTTTTTTTTTAAGATCTAACACTAGTTTTAGCAAAATTCATTGCTAATTGTTGAACAACACTACTTCCAGGTACTTCTGGTTTGTTCATGGATGCAGGGTTGTTTATCCTTTTTATACCCCGCCACACAAAGTGGCGAGGTATTATGTGATACCCTCAGTCATGTGTCCGTCCGTCTGTCCGTCCGTCCGTCCCCCGAAGGTTTCCGACTGATAACTTGTGAACGAAATAACACAAGGTCTTCAAACTTGGTATGTAAGTTGTACATGTATATACCACAAAACTCAGGTCAAGTTCGATTTTGGGTTCAGAGGGGTTCTGGAGTTATGCCCTTGAAACTTTGAAATTTTGCAAATTTTAGGGTTTCCGACTGATTACTTGTGAATGAAATAACACAAGATCTTCAAACTTGGTATGTAAGTTGTGTACCACAAAACACAAGTCAAGTTTGATTTTGGGTTCAGAGGTCCAAGGGGTTCTGGAGTTATGCCCCTTGAAACTTAAAAATTTTGCGAATTTTAAGGTTTCCGACTGATAACTTTTGAACGAAATAACACAAGGTTTTCAAACTTGGTATGTAAGTTGTTTATTGCAAAACACAGGTCAAGTTCAATTTTGGGTTCTTAAGTTATGCCCCTTAAAACTTTGAAATTTTGCAAATTTTAGGGTTTCTTACTGATAACTTTTGAACAAAATAATACATGGTCTTCAAACATGGTATGTAAGTTGTTTACCACAAAACTCAGGTCAAGTTTGATTTTAGGTTCAGAGGTCCAGGTGGTTCTGGAGTTATACCCCTTGAAACTTTGAAATTTTGCAAATTTTAGGGTTTGGTACTCATAACCTGTGAATGAAATAACATAATGTCTTCAAACTGGGTATGTAAATTGTTTACCACAAAACACAGGCCAAGTATAATTTTGGGTTCAACAGTACACATAGATCTGGAGTTTTGCCCCTTTTAATTTAGAAATTTTGTGAAACGTGGCGGGGTATTATGTAATGCACCATTACTATTTTTATTTTTATGTCAGAAGATCATTTAAGATGGCTGCGAAGATGGCTGCCAACATGGAACAGAGCTAACAAAGAATCAATGGAAACTACCAATATTAACCAAATATAATCTTGATAGTTTTTGGGTGGCCTTTTTCAAATTTTGTGACTTTTATATTTGTACCTAAACCAAGATGGCTGCTAGCAGGGAACAAAATTTATCATAGAACACGATGGGATGTGCATTGAAAGGTTTTCTCCTCTGAAATCCCATGAACAGTTTTAACAAAACTTGATGATAATACTAAATAGTCTTTGAGTGGTAGTCTTTAAAGTTTATAGTTTTGACACCTATAGTGTCCAAGATGTTTTACCTGTGTTATTATGACCTATCCATTAAAGACTGATCAGTCCAAAATTTGATCCAATTGTAAAATCTATTTATTTTTAACTTTTATTTACTGTATTCAGTTTTAACATTTTGTATTTTTATATGATCACAAAAAAATTGAGGTTGTATAATGGTATGGTGTCATTATTTGTCATAATTTATAGACACTTTTGTTTTTTGTAAATAACTTAAGTTTCAATCAATAGATCCTTACCAAATTTTGATAAAATGTTTCTCGGCCCAAAAGGAAGGCTTGGATTGGTTTTGGTTATTGTGACCCCACCCATTTTTAACTCACCTCATGAAGTCCGATTCCAGTAAAGAAGAATGTTTAAATTCCATTTCACCTCACTGACATGTCCCACATCAACCATATTGGTATTGGGATAACAACAACAATGCATACCTCGGATGCTGTCTGTGACCTACATTTTATGCATGAGCGACTTGGTTAGGTAGAATGGTTAAAGTCTATTCCCGCTCACTGACATGTCCGACATCAACCATATTGGTATGTATGATGCATTTGGGATGACAACAACAATGCATATGTCAGATGCTATCTGTAACCTACCTTTTATGCATGAGCGACTTGGTTAGGTAGATTTTTTAAAGTCCATTTCAGCTTGCTGACATGTCCCGCATGCTTCGATGCTGTTTGTACCTACATTTTATACACAAGCGACTTGGATAGGTAGAATGGCTTAAGTCTATTCCTGCTTACTGACATGTCCTAAATCAACCATATTGGTTTGTATGCATTTTGGGATGGCAACAACAGTACATGTTTGGATGCTGACTGAGACCTATATTTTAAAAATGAGTGCTTGCTTGGTTAGATAAGAATGGTTTAAGTCCATTGCTGCTTACTGACATGTCTTACATCAACCATATTTGCTGGCTTTTGCTAGTGCCGGTACCAAGTCCGGCTGTCCTGAGTTCCTATCATTGTTTACGTTTGTCTTTTGTAGTTCTATTTTGAGTTTTTTTCTTGTGCAGTTCCTATTTACTTTGTGGCATGTGGCTATGTTTTCCAGCCATTGAAGGTGTTTCCTGTTATCTTTTTTATTTTATGATGTATTTTGGGATGACAGCAACAGTTAATGCTTAGGATGAAGTCTGTGACCTACATTTTATGGATGAATGAATCTGTTAAAAAGAAGGATTATAGTGTATTCCTGTTTACTAATATGTTTAACATGTGACAATGCTGCACAATGAGTTGAGCTTAGCAGGCTATGGCTGTTTTCTGTGTTTTAAAAAAGGTCAAATTGGGTGTTTTCATATATTTGGCTGTAGAATATTATTTATCTGATTTTTGATGGGGTTTCCTTCTTTTTGTTCCTGAGAAAATTTTTAGTTTCTTTATTTTAAGTCCAATTTAGATGCAGTTTTTGCATTGGAATCCTTGCCGAAAAAATAATTTGGTACTCAACCATCAGATTTTTGATATCTCATTAATTTCCTTTCCAAGCTATGAGGGACCAAATTGACCAGATTGCAGACGTCCAAATTACCTATTTTTTAGCTCACCTGGCTATGCCAGGGTGAGCTTTTGCCATCACTTGGCGTCTGTCGTCTGTCTGTCGGGCTTAAACTTTTCATTCAAAGATCTTCTCCTCTGGTCACAATAGTCCCTAGGTGGTCCCCTTTAAAAAAGGTATCCGACAGGTCCGTACCTCATCCAAGATGGCCGCCAGCGGGGAACATAGTTTTAACATTGGACCCTATGGAACTTATATTCAAAGATCTTCTTCTCAGAAACTACCTGTCCAATTATAACCAAACTAAGACACAATGGTCCTTAGATGGTCCCTTCTAAAAAGGTATCCGACAGGTCCGTGCCTAATCCAAGATGGCCGCCAGCAGGGAACATAGTTTTAACATTGGACCCTATGGAAAAGACATTTAAAGATCTTCTTCTCAGAAACTACCAGTCCAATTATAACCAAACTTAGTCACAATGGTCCTTAGATGGTCCCTTCCAAAAAAGGTATCCGGAAAGTCCGTACCTAATCCAAGATTGCCGCCAGCAGGGAACATAGTTTTCACATTGGACCCTATGGAACTTACATTCAAAGATCTTCTCAGAAACTACCAGTCCAATTATAACCAAACTTAGTCACAATGGTCCTTAGATGGTCCCTTCCAAAAAAGGTATCCGGAAAGTCCGTACCTAATCCAAGATGACCGCCAGCGGGGAACATAGTTTTAACATTGGACCCTATGGAAAAGACATTTAAAGATCTTCTTCTCAGCAGCTACCAGTCATATTATAACCAAACTTAGTCACAATGGTCCTTAGATGGTCCCTTCCAAAAAAGGTATCCGACACGTCCGTACCTAATCCAAGATGGCCGCCAGGGGGGAACATAGTTTTAACATTGGACCGTATGGAACTTACATTCAAAGATCTTCTTCTCAGAAACTACTATTTCAATTATGAACAAACTTAGTCACAATGGTCCCTAGATGGTCCCTTCCAAAAAAGGTATCAGGCAAGTCTGTACCTAATCCAAGATGGCCGCCAGCGGGGAACATAGTTTTAACATTGGACCCTATAGGAAAGACATTAAAAGATCTTCTTCTCAGAAACTACCAGTCCAATTATAGCCAAACTTAGCCACAATGGTCCTTAGATGGTCCCTTCTGAAAAATGTATCCGGCAAGTCCCTACCTAATCCAAGATGGCTGCCAGCAGGGAACATAGTTTTATCATTGGACCCTATGGAAAAGACATTTAGATCTTCTTCTCAGAAACTACCAGTCCAATTATAACCAAGCTTAGTCACAATGGTCCTTAGATAGTCCCTTCCAAAATTGGTATCCGGCAAGTCCGTACCTAATCCAAGATGGCCACCAGCGGGGAACATAGTTTTAACATTGGACCCTATGGGAAAGACATTCAAAGTTATTCTTCTCAGAAACTACCAGTCCAATTATAGCCAAACTTAGTCACAATGGCCCTTAGATGGTCCTTTCCAAAAAGGTATCTGGCAGGTCTGTACCTCATCCAAGATGGCCGCCAGCGGGAACATAGTTTTCAAGGCAGGGTCTCTGCCTTCTAGCTGTTGTGTAAAGCCATCTTGAAACTAGTCTGTTTCAACCAGACTCTTACATTTAGGAGACTCCTTTATATGAAAAGAGCCCGAATGATCCAGACAATCGTCAAAAAATGTGTACGGCTTACCAGTTATTCATACGAAGGAACAAAAAATAATCCATTCATTTGGCATTACAGTGTCCATTTCATGATCAACTACATCATTTTATGTGTGTATTGTATTTACTTAATATCTGTTGAAAGATGCAATGTTTTTTAATCTCAGAGGACTTTAATTGACATTCGAAATTCACGATTCGGTTCATTCATAAAAATTTCCAGTGGCGCGCTGTGATTTTACAAGTTTTTATGAATGAATACATAGTAATTTCTACTTTCGCTGTTGTAAATGTGTGTATTTCTCAATATATATGACTTTGAACCTTTTAATGGTTACATTGACATCTTCTTTACTTAAAAAAGAACCAACCGACAAACTGTAGCTTCGTTTTCTTTTTTGTTTTGTTTATTAATGTCCCGACAGGTGGCGCATTGTTTTATCTATTAATGGCTATATTTAATTACGCCTGCATGACATACACCGTTGTATATAAGGGTCAAATAAGTTTCAAAATAATCCGAAACTAGATGTTGTCAGAAACGACAGCTATCCCCGCACTCCCTGTTTGACACAGAAAACAGTTGTTATACACCCTTGGCATAATTTTTTTCATTATCTTTGAAATCTACCTATTGATAGTCATTATTNCATTTCTCGCCTGTTTCGCAGCGAGTACAAATAAATTTTATATTTCCGACAATGTACGTATATTGTTTTTATCCTGCAATCATTTAAACCCTATTTAAAAATGCATTTTCTTTGTGAAGCGGGACCACAAAGACAGTAAACAACTTCGGCCATTTTGGTATAATCTCTGACGTCATAAGAGAATTTAAACTGTGACGTCAGAGTATTCGAGGCTTTCAAACCAGTCGCTTAACTTCTCTTCGAAATTGCGGACCGGTTACCAGTCTACCCTACTCTACGAAAAAAAATATTTGTAGAGTCGTATTCGTCTAGTAAATACCACCATTGCAGGATAAAATTTGAGGTTTTCAAAATATTTCAGATGAAAATAATATTGTGTTAATCATAAGCATTGAAAGGATATTGAGTAATTGTTCATGAGACAAAGTCTTTACAAATACATGGTAAGACCAAGCAATGGAACAGTGCTTTTATTGTTGTTCTTCATCTTGTTAAAGTCTCCATGAGGCCTTCATTAGTGAGTTTTGCCCATACCTTTTTTTTTCAAGATCTAACACTAGTTTTAGCAAAATTCATTGCTAATTGTTGAACAACACTACTTCCAGGTACTTCTGGTTTGTTCATGGATGCAGGGTTGTCTATCCTTTTTATACCCCGCCACACCAAGTGGCGAGGTATTATGTGATACCCTCAGTCATGTGTCCGTCTGTCCGTCCGTCCGTCCGTCCCCCCAAGGTTTCCGACTGATAACTTGGTAACGAAATAACACAAGGTCTTCAAACTTGGTATGTAAGTTGTATACCACAAAACTCAGGTCAAGTTCGATTTTGGGTTCAGAGGCCCAAGGGGTTCTGGAGTTAAAAAACACAGGCCCTTGAAACTTTGAAATTTTGCAAATTTTAGGGTTTCCGACTGATAACTTGTGAATGAAATAACACAAGATCTTCAAACTTGGTATGTAAGTTGTGTACCACAAAACACAAGTCAAGTTTGATTTTGGGTTCAGAGGTTCAAGGGGTTCTGGAGTTATGCCCCTTGAAACTTTAAAATTTTGCGAATTTTAAGGTTTCCGACTGATAACTTTTGAACGAAATAAAATAAGGTTTTCAAACTTGGTATATAAGTTGTTTATTGCAAAACAGATGTCAAATTCGATTTTGGGTTCACAGGTCCAAGGGGTTCTGGAGTTATGCCCCTTAAAACTTTGAAATTTTGCAAATTTTAGGGTTTCCGACTGATAACTTTTGAACAAAATAACACATGGTCTTCAAACATGGTATGTAAGTTGTTTACCACAAAACTCAGGTCAAGTTTGATTTTGGGTTCAGAGGTCCAGGTGGTTCTGGAGTTATACCCCTTGAAACCTTGAAATTTTGCAAATTTTAGGGTTTGGTACTCATAACCTGTGAATGAAATAACATAATGTCTTCAAACTGGGTATGTAAATTATTTACCACAAAACACAGGCCAAGTATAATTTTGGGTTCAGCTGTACACATGGATCTGGAGTTTTGCCCCTTTTAATTTAGAAATTTTGTGAAACGTGGCGGGGTATCATATAATGCACCATTGCTATTTTTATTTTTATGTCAGAAGATCATTTAAAAGATGGCTGCCAACATGGAACAGAGCTAACAAAGAATCAATGGAAAATACATTTAAATGGAAACTACCAATATTAACCAGATATAATCTTGATAGTTTTTGGGTGGCCCTTTTCAAATTTTGTGACTTTTATATTTGTACCTAAACCAAGATGGCTGGTAGCAGGGAACAAAATTTATTATAGAACACGATGGGATGTGCATTGAAAGGTTTTCTCCTCTAAAATCCCATGAACAGTTTTAACAAAACTTGATAATAATACTAAATAGTCTTTGAGTGGTAGTCTTTAAAGTTTATAGTTTTGACACCTATAATGTCCAAGATGTTTTACCTGTGTGTTTATGACCTATCCATTAAAGACTGATCAGTCCAAAATTTGATCCAATTGTAAAATCTATTTATTTTTAACTTTTATTTACTGTATTCAATTTTAACATTCTGTATTTTTATATGATCACAAAAAATTTGAAGTTGTATAATGGTATGGTGCTGTAGTCTTTGTCATAATTTATAGACACTTTTGTTTTTGGTAAATAACTTAAGTTTCAATCAATAGATCCTTACCAAATTTTGATAAAATGTTTCTTGGCCCAGAAGCAAGGCTTGGATTGGTTTTGGTTATTGTGACCCCACCCATTTTTAACTCGCCTCACGAAGTCCACGTCCATTAAAGAAGAATGTTTAAATTCCATTTCACCTCACTGACATGTCCAACATCAACCATATTGGTATTGGGATAACAACAACAATGCATACCTCGGATGCTGTCTGTGACCTACATTTTATGCATGAGCGACTCGGTTAGGTAGAATGGTTAAAGTCTATTCCCGCTCACTGACATGTCCGACATCAATTATATTGGTATGTATGATGCATTTGGGATGACAACAACAATGCATATGTCAGATGCTTTCTGTAACCTACCTTTTATGCATGAGCGACTTGGTAAGGTAGAATTGTTAAAGTCCATTTCAGCTTGCTGACATGTCCCGCATGCTTCGATGCTGTTTGTACCTACATTTTATGCACGAGCGTCTTGGGTAGGTAGAATGGCTTAAGTCTATTCCTGCTTACTGACATGTCCTAAATCAACCATATTGGTTTGTATGCATTTGGGGATGGCAACAACAGTACATGTTTGGATGCTGACTGAGACCTGTATTTTAAAAATGAGTGACTTGGTTAGATAAGAATAAGTCCATTGCTGCTTACTGACATGTCTTACATCAACCATATTTGCTGGCTTTTGCTAGTGCCGGTACCAAGTCCGGCTGTCCTGAGTTCCTATCATTGTTTACGTTTGTCTTTTGTAGTTTTATTGTGGGTTTTTTCTTGTGCAGTTCCTATTTACTTTGTGGCATGTGGCTATGTTTTCCGGCCATTGTAGGTGTTTCCTGTTATCTTTTTTATTCTATGATGTATTTTGGGATGACAGCAACAGTTAATGCTTTGGATGAAGTCTGTGACCTACATTTTATGGATGAATGAATCTGTTAAAAAGAAGGATTATAGTGTATTCCTGTTTACTAATATGTTTAACATGTGACAATATGACAATGCTGCACAATGAGTTGAGCTTAGCAGGCTGTGGCTGTTTTCTGTGTTTTAAAAAAAGGTCAAATTGGGTGTTTTCTTATATATGGCTGTAGAATATTATTCATCTGATTTTGATGGGGTTTCCTTCTTTTTGTTCCTGAGAAAATTTTTAGTTTCTTTATTATTAGTCCAATTTAGATGCAGTTTTTGCATTGGAATCCTTGCCGAAAAAATAACTTGGTACTCAACCATCAGATTTTTGATATCTCATTAATTTCCTTTCCAAGCTATGAGGGACCAAATTGACCAAATTGCAAACGTCCAAATTACCTATTTTTTTTTTATTCCTCGGATTTTTATGGGATTTTTTTCTATGGATTTTTCCTCTTGTATTAAAGCTTCCAGTATTATGCCAACAGATTAAAAGTAGCTCTTATTGTTTCCAAACTATAAGGAGTCAAAGGGCCCAAAATTGCAATTTTTCAAAATATGTAAATTTTTATTTTTTATTGGATTTTAGTGGAATTTGTTTCTTTGAATTCCTCTTGACAAATCCTTTTAGTAGTATGCCAACAGATTATAGTAGTCACCCTGTCCGTCTGTCTGTCCATCTGATTTTCTATGTCATACAATAACTCAAGATTGCCTGCACGGATTTTTATGATTTTTTTACTCAAAGTTTTACTTCATCAAAGGAAACTCCCTTTCATTTTAGTTTTTGTATGAAAAAATGCATATTTTGAGAATTAGCTCTATGTCGCATGATAACTGAAGATTTCTTTCACAGATTTTTATACATATCATACACAGTGTTGTGGATCATCAAAGGAAGTCCCTTTTCATGTTTTTTCTGCTAACAGGTTTTAGTTACACAAAGGGGGCAGGGCCCTTTCTGACTTTGTCATTATTCCAGTTTTTATTTTCCCTAATTTGTGTATGGCAAACTCTGTACTGTGTCCACATTCACTTTAAATTACACTTTTTAAATTTTCAGTGGTCGACATGCTGCTGTCGTATCATGCTGGGCTCTGTGTAGTCATTAGATATTAGTTTCACCCCATTTTGACAGCTCGCATGTCCATATTTATTCTATATTTCTACTTGGCTATAGCCAGGTTGAGCCTATGCCATCACACTCCTTTGATAACTTTTCCCAATGCCTTCACCCAGCTGAGTGGAGGAGGGAATATAGTATTTTGCCATTCATCCATCTATCTGTAGCCAACTAAATATGGAGTATAGGACGTTTTGTTTTTGATACAGACTTTATCACTGCCAGTATCAAGGGAGCCCATCAGGGGGAGCTTGATGCACTATGCCGTGATAAAGTCTGTATCTATATTTCTATCAGTAATTCACAAAATGATAAATAGAATATTCTATAATTATTAGAAATAAGCTGAAATTTCTGTTTTAGCATAATTAATGTATATTTGATTGCAATAATTTATATGAATTCTTCATTCAATGTATTACGCTTATGAACAGGACAAATAGTACCAAAACATGACGTTACCATAGCAACCCACATGTGACGCCTTTACAGTGAGCCGATATTTTCATGATAGTGTCCAGTTCGGTGATACTGAGATCTCCATAGACACATCTTTGTTGGTTCTTAATGTTGGTATGAAAGTTGGGGTACTTTGACCTCCATTTCATGCATGAGTGACTCAGTTTAATTTTTTTTTATATAAATGTTAAAAAGTAGTACACATTCCATGACATATAAACTGGAAAAACTGGAAAATGATGTTAGTGAACATCCAGAAAAAGCAAAGTTCAAACTAAAACACAGGATCAGTCAATCTATACTTAGGAATAAGTATTTGCCATATTTTCCAAAGATACTATATCTCAAAAATTAAGCACAGTGAAATGTCAAGGCCCAAACACTCAAGAAACTGATAAAAACAATTAAAGCTAGGGGCATGTTTAAGTTATCAAAGTCAAACTAAAAGGATATGAGGCATACATGATGTTTAAGCTATTTGAGTTCAAGCGATCAAAGCTCAACATATATCAATATTATCAATTCTCAAACAGCAATTGAAAAACTCTTATAGAGTTGACCCTGCTG
Organism: Modiolus philippinarum; assembly: GCA_002080025.1. Taxonomy (NCBI): domain Eukaryota; kingdom Metazoa; phylum Mollusca; class Bivalvia; order Mytilida; family Modiolidae; genus Modiolus; species Modiolus philippinarum. The sequence continues at coordinate 104,060 of MJUU01052462.1, forward strand.
AATATATCCCAGGTCTTGTAATTGTGACTGGACAGATATTACTGTATCTGTATATAAATTGGAATACAATTTATAATTGATTTTTAGCTCACCTGGCTATGCCAGGGTGAGCTTTTTCCATCACTTGGCGTCCGTCGTCCGTCCGTCGTAAACTTTTTTCTTTAAAAATCTTCTCCTCTGAAACTACAGGGCCAATTTAATCCAAACTTGGCCTGGGTCATCACCAGGGTATTTAGTTTAAAAAATGTGTTCAGTAAGTCCGAGGGCAAAACAACATGGCCGCTGTTACTAAAAATAGAACATAGGGGTAAATTGCTGTTTTTGGCAAATAACTCGAAAACCATTGCAGATATCAAAAATCTGACTAAAAAATTGTTCAGAATGCCGAGATCTATCTGCTCTGCAATTTTGAAGAAAATCTGAAAACCTGTCTTAGAGTTATAGCCCTTTTTCCGTAATTTTTTCAAAATTTATGCATTTTTTATTTTTTATTTCAAAAACTGCAACAGATAGAGGTGAAGTGTAAATTGGAATAATGTTCAGCATATCAAGATCTACATACCCTGAAATTTTGAAGAAAATCCAAAGGCCTGTGTAGGAGTTATTGATTGATTTTTTTCAATGCCATATGGTTTATTGGTTATTTCCCTTTAAATTATGTGTTCAAATCTTCTTTGATTAACCTTTTTCTTTTAAGCTTTAGAGAAATTCCCTGCTGTAGCTTTGTTAAAACAATTATTTTTATTTATAATTTATTTATAATTACCGTATAGCGGGAAATTTTCGCGGGGTTTTAATTTTCGCGTATTTTTGCGGATGGACTTAAATCACGAAAATAAATACCGTGAATATTTTATGTATCCTTATGATATATACAGAATCTTTGATAATCCGCGAAAATTTAAACGCTTAAATTTTTGGCATACATTTTCCACTCGAATCCGCGAAATTTTTGACCCGCGAAAATAACCCGCTATACGGTAAGAGCAAAAACAATGTTTTTGTACAAATTTTTTGCAAAAATACTTTCTTAATCTTTACCTTATTATATGTTACAATTATTTTTCGTTATAACATATTTTGTCTTATATGGAAGTATTTGATTGGCCACTGTACTATATGCTTTGCTGACATGAATTAACAAGCAGGTTCTTGGCCTCATAGCCTGCATATTTTTTATTGTTAAATAAAGCCTTCAATGATCAAGTAATGACATTAACCTTGAGAACCACAGATGAATTAGATTACTACATGGCATGTATGATGCTATGAGGTGCTGACTAAGTATTGTGACTTTTGTACCTATATATCATCCAACATGGCCATCTGCGGGGAACTTAATTTATTACTGGACTGTATGGAAAGAGCACATAAAGAATTTTTTATCTGAAACAACTTTGCTAGTTAGAATAAATCTTAATCACAATGCATCTTAGATGGTCCCCTTCAAAACAAATGTCCCTCAAGTCTGCACCTTATGCAAATTGGCTACCAATGGGAAACATAGTTTAATATTGGAGTACATTCAAAGATCTTCTTCTTTAAAACCATTTGGCCAATTGGAAATAAACTTTAGCAC
>MJUU01052462.1:105835-122011 GCA_002080025.1 Modiolus philippinarum
GGCTTGTTAGATGATTCAAAATGGAATATACTATATTTTCAGGTAAAATTAGTCATGGCATGGAAGAATACAGTTTTAGTCAGTCAACACTAGAACAGGTAAATTTTTTGTTGTGTCTAATTATAGAACATGTCTGTTTGTTATGATCAAAAGTAGTTTAAGCACACTGAAATGATATTCCAGGAAATAATAACTGTACTATAAGCTACATGTCTTTTATACAACCAGAAAAGATTTATTGGAATTTCATACATGCCTTATTTGATGATATGTCAAAATGATACTCAGATTTGGTGTTAAAGGCCTGAAATGAGTAACCTCAGACATTGGTTTTTTAATTATTTTGTTTGATGACTTTTAATACCCCACAAACCAAGTTTTTGTGGGTATATACGAATCACCCTGTCTGTCTGTCTGTCTGTCCGTGTACCTTGTCAGAGTATGTCCTCCTAAATGGCTACTTGATTTTATGAAATGTTACACAGTTGTAATATACCACCTGAAGATTTGCATGAAGTAATATGGTTGCTATTTAAAATTTTGAAGGGGAGGTAATTTGTCTTCTGGAAAAAAAGGGGAGGAGCCTTGTCCGGGTCCGTCCCTCTATATGTCTGTCCTTGTGTCTGTCCGTCCGTCGTTTGATGAAATATTACACAGTTGTAGTACACCATCTGAAGATGTGCATGAATTAATATGGTTGCTGCCTAGAAATTTTTAAGGGAAGATAATTTGTCTTTGAATATTTTTGGAAAAAGGAAGGGGGACTAACCTTGTCAGCAGATGTTCTCCTAAACAAATGCTTAGATTTTGATGAAATGTTACAGAGTTGTAGTACACTACCTGAAGATGTGCATGAAGTTATATGGTTGCTGTCAGAAATTTTGAAGGGGAGATAATTCATCTTTGAATATTTTCTGGAAAAGAGGCAGGGGGGACGAAACTTGTCAGTGCATGTCCTCCTAAATGGACACTTGGATTTAGATGAAATGTTACTCTTTTATGCATACCACTTGAAGATTTGCATGTAATATGGCTGCTGTCTGAAATTTTGCAGGGGAGATAATTTGTCTTTGAATATTTTCTGGAAAAAGGGGGGAAGTGTATCATTTTGTCCATACTTGTATTATGTCCACACACTTAAATTTACCCTTGCCATATTGATTCAGGGTTCAATTAGTGGGGTATAACTGACTGCCATTCGGCAACAACTCTAGTTATTTATGTTCAGTTCTGTATGATATTTAGATCTGAAATAAAACGCATTGATTTTAACTGGTTTTATTTTTTTGGTAGGTGTTTATAGAATTTGCCAAACGACAGATGGATGAAAATGAAAAGGAAGATGAGAAAACAGCATCACAAAGGTCACAAATAGTGTAATGGACAAAATATTTTCATTGTTATAGTGCTTTATGTATTCAGTAGTGCCATCTTTTGGTTTTACATTGTTGTCTCATATATTGACTTGATGAATTTCAGTTTGAAATTGCAGTGAAATTTTGACACTGAAGTTAGAATGTTTTTCCTTAAATATCCTATTATGAATGTCAGAAAGTTAATCTGTATGACTTGAAGTGTTATTGAGGTGTTCTGGTATGATAGAGAAAAAGTTAATCTGTATGACTTGAAGTGTTATTGAGGTGTTCTGGTATGATAGACAAAAAGTTGATCTGTATGACTTGAAGTGTTATTGAGGTGTTCAGGTAGAATGGATGAAAGGTGCATGAATGACAGATGCAGACAGCATGTTCTGAGAAGTATTAAAGGATTTTATATATGTTGCTTACATATACCAATATGTGCAGATATTATTTAAAAAAAAAAAAAAATTGCACATTACTTTCTTATTCATCGATTGTAGGTTACCGTATTCCTCATATTAAGTGCCCAGGACAAGATAATTTAATAAGGAGCGCTTATTAAGTAGGACAAAAACCGTATTCCAAAACAAAGCTCTTGTAACGAAAAACTTTAATCGTTCATATTAGTGCACAATGCATTCAATGAAAAATGCTTTAACTATGGAAATCTTTGATGAATAGAAGAAATGAATAAGGGGGAACAGTTGTTTGTACCAAATTACAAAAGAAAACCATGATAACTGGATTGTTTAAATCCAGAAACTCAAATACATATGCATGCGCAATGGATAAAAAACAAATCAATGATTGAAAACATGTGAAATATATATGGAAATAACAGTTGCTTGTCAGAATTTCGATGGGACGCTTAGGGATTTCAAACGAAATTGAGGGAAGGGTGCACTTATAGTGGCAGGGGATGATTAATATGAGGAGTATGTTATATCTTGTGACATAAGACAGCTTGTCTTGACATGTCAACATATCATTTACAATATGCTGTCAGAGACTCTGATGAAAAGTTAAAAAAAACTGATACCAGAATTTTTCAGGTTTATCAAAATTTTGGAGACATTTTAATTTAAGAATTTTAGCTTTTCAGAATAAAAGAATTGTTTTTATATTTCTTGCTTCTTTTTATCTTTTAGATTTTTTAAATTTATATTTATATAAAAATTTAATTTCTTTAAGTAATTATTTTTTTGTGTGAACAGATTTGAATTGTACATTTCATCTGTTTACAAATCTTGATTCAATGACTTCATTGTTATGGTCCAGATTAAAGTAAAATGATAATTTCATTGCATTAACATAAAATTAGAATACACAGAGTTAACAACAATTTCCTTAATAGGGAACAATGGTATTCATTTTTCACAATTTTCATATATGCATTGTATTATTGTGGTGGATTTCCTGGACCAATAATGATTATATTTGCAATTCTTCAATGAAAATACCAATATTCCTGTAGTAACACCTATAAGAACTCCTCCAAAACTCCTGTCTTTTATTTGTCAATCAACCCATCAAACTTCTTTAGAATTCTATTGTACACCAATTTGTACTGCCTGAAGGGGTTTACCTTGATACTCCAGTGATGACAAATCGGTTATCAATAGAATTCCATAGAACTTTTATTGGTTGATTGACAAATAAATGGCAGGATGTTATAGGTGTTACTTGATGAATATTGGTATGTTCATTGAAGAATTACAAATATAATATGTGAATGATCCAGGAAACCTGCCATAACTATATATAGTCTCTAAATATCTCTAGTCTATGAATTCATATGGTGCTGACAAAGTTAACCCATAATAAAAGATATCCTAGATTATCACCCACCTTAAGTTCTGATTTTTTTCCTGCTGATTATTATACATTGGGATGACATAAAACTGTTCAATGAGGCAATACAAAATTATACAATGGGGCAGATTTTAAATGAATCCAAGGAACAGAAATAACATAAATATCATAATGATGCAGTGCATTTAATACTATAATTGAAGTAAAAAACATGGAATTTAAATAAATCAAGGGGTAAGAAATATATAATTTTATAATGTTGCTGTGCATTCAATAAAATTTCAAGTAAAAAAAAAACTTGGATTTTAAATGAATCAAGGGGCAGAGATAATGTATGATTGTATAATTTGGCAGTGTATTAAATAAAAAAACACAAAATTATATTGGTTCTTAAGTTGCTATTTTAAGTCCAGAAAATGTCAAGTCTACTGTTGAGTTTGTATTATGAAGTATGAAACTGCATTTTAATCTATTCTATAATGATGTGCATCTTACAGATGGCCTGTTAAAAATATATTTTATAAAATTCATAGAATTTCATAGGATTAGTTGTAAAACCCGTAAATTGAATCAATAAATTATAGGGGAACCTTATTACGACCAATTTTAATGTACAGGTTAAAAAATAATTTTTGCCATTGTATACTTTGTTTGTTGACAGAATCTTCCCCAATGTATGATGGCCTTTTTTCAGCCAAAGAAAAAAATCTTGTCTTGTTTGCTTATTTTTTTCTTGTTTTCTTTAAACTTTACAGCATTTAGAATAAGAAATAAAGTTTCCCTTACTAAAGGTGGAATGAAAACCTAGGAATTTTTTTATATTGGTTGTTATTGTTTTGTATAGATTTATGGTAAGTAATTATTAGAATGTTTGTTTAATGAAGGAATTGTATACAAATCCTTGGTTAAATAAATGTGTTGATTGTAAAAGTGATACATCAAATTCATGTATGTGTTACATAGTGTAAAAGACACCAATGATTTATGAATTATACAGGAATTGAATCAAGTTTGAAGAAGAATTTATAGATCAAATTAAATAAAAATTGTATTGCAAATTAAATGAAAATTATATAATTACACTAATATTAAAAATGAACAAATTTTGAAGTTTTATAAAATAAGATTTAAGCAAGATTTTATGTCACTGAAATCTTACTATCACATGTTAAAGTTATTTTGAATGGTCTCTGCAACATTCAGAAATTGACTATAAGAAGTGTTTGTGGTTGTGAGATTGAGTCTTGAAAGCTTCAACATATTGTATTTGATATATTGAAATAATTTTATTGCATACCCAAAAATTAATTATTATGGAAAACATATAATTCTATATTAAAATATCTGTCCACTTTTTACATATTGTCAAATGTACTTAAGATAATGTGAATTATAACATTTTGCTTAAGTTTTAGATTTGCAATTAAATTGTTCAGTTATAGAAGGAAACATGGTATTTGTCAACACAGAAGAAGTGTATGTATTATAAGTTATCATGCATTGAACCAACTAATATGATTATTTAGATAGTGTCGAAAATTGTTGATTGGTAAGTGGCTGTCAGGCCGCACAGTTCAACCATTTTCGACACTATCTAAATAATCATGTAAGTTGGTTCACTGCATGATAACATTTTTGTGCGGTTATGCAATTAACTAAGAAAACGATAATTACAAAATGACCTACATTTAACTACACGATTCTACACATAAACGCTATGTCAACTGACCATGTAACCTGGACAATACACAGCCGGATGATGTATTGATTTTTCATGTTGTATAAAGTTTAGCGTTTTCGTAATACCTTTGAAAATGAATGCAAATAAAATATTTCATATAATTAACATGTTATTCTAAGTATAGATGTATTTCATATTTTAATTTTTTAATGTAAATATCAGGCTGAAATTAGTGTTGCATTACGTGGAAGTAAACTATGTTAATTATACCCCCGCTCCAAAGGAGGGGGGTATACTGTTTTACCTCTGTCCATCCATCTGTCCGTCCATCATTCCGTCCATCCGTCCGTCCGTCACACATATTTTCGTTGCATTTTTCTCAGCAACTACACATGACAGCCACTTGATATTTGGTATGGTGCATCAGTATGGGGTCCTATACTGCGCCTCCCCTTTTCGGCCATATCGGATCACCACTTCCTGTTTACCGACTTTGTGCATTTTTTACTTTTATTTTCAAAATTGTGACTTTTTGTAACTTCGGTATTTAGTTATTTGTCCCATTTTTCTCAGCAACTACACATGACAGCCACTTGATATTTGTAATGGTGCATCAGTATGGGGTCCTATACTGCACCTCCCCTTTTCGGCCTTATCAGATCACCACTTCCTGTTGACCAACTTTGTGCCTTTTTACATTTATTTTCAAAATTGTGACTTTTTCAGTGCATTTTTCTCAGCAACTACACATGATAGCCGTTTGATATTTGGAATGGGGCATTAGTATGGGGTCCTTTACTGCACCTCCCCTTTTCGACTATATCAGATCACCACTTCCTGTTTACCGACTTTGTGCCTTTTTTTTCTTTCGTTTTCCAAATTGTGACTTTTTCGTCGCATTTTTCTTAGGAACTGCACACGACAGCTACTTCATATTTGGTATGGAGCTTCTTTGAAGGGTTCTATACTGCATCTCCCTTTTTCAGCCATATTGCTGTACTACTTACTGTTTTTATGACTTTATGATTTTTTTTTACTTTCATTTTCCATGGTGAACTTTTTTGTCACTTTTCTCGGCAACCAAACATCCAGCTGTGTAAATGCTTGTATTGTGTCCACACTTGTAATGTGTCCACACCTGTATTGTTTCCACACACACTTATTTTTGCACTTACTTCTTGATTCAGGGTTCAATGAGCGGGGGTATAACTGGCTGCCATTCGGCGACAGTTCTTGTTTCGATATGTTTATTTATCCATGCTTACTGCATGTTTGTGAATTTTGTCCTTATGTACAAAATTCTTATATGTACGCTTTTGAATGACTTTGGTCTAGGAGAAACACTACATTATCATGATTATTGATTGTCTTGTTGTGTAGGGTGGACATGGTTATTTAGCAGGTGGTTAATCAGCCAATAGAATCCAAGTTTACATCCGCATAACCGCACAATGATGTTTTGAATAGATTGCAATTGGGACCTTTTAAGGTGACATAATTTGTCAAAACAGCCATCAGCTGAAACTGTTTTTACTGTAACTTTGGGATTCAATTGGATTATTTACATGCCTGTAAGTTGTTATGACTAAGATTAAAGCCCTTCAGTTTTATAATACATTAAACTACTTCTTATACAGTTAGCTCTTTAAATATATAAAGACAAACCAAAAAGTAAAGAAGTTTTGCTTTTCAACAGATGACACTTATTTTTATATCCCCCCTGCTTCAGTGGGTGGTGAAATTCAATGAAACTTTCACAGAATTTTAAGTACCCATTGCCATTGTGCACCATCTATTTAAAATTTTGATTTGATCTTTTTTTAAGAAGGGGTTTGTATATTGTGAGCTTTGCTCTTAGTTTTTCTAGTTTTCATTAGAAGTGTAGGCAAAATGCATGCAGATGTAGTTAGTTGAGATGAGAACAGCAGACGTGCTCTTTAAGCGTATCAATTTGTTCTTGTATGCATTTTAAATTAACTTTGTGTATTGTGAATGACAGAAAAAATAAATGCTTTTAAGACTTTATCATGATATGTAAAAATAATTGTAGTATATTGCATTTTATTATTATTTGAAAGACATTTTCTACCTCAGTTTTTGAAGACCAGTAAATTTTTTTGGTGGAAGTGGCAAACTTGTATCACTTACTACTTAATATCTGTCATCTCTGTAGTTGTCTGCAACTGAATCATCAAAATAATATCTCGAAAGTTTTCTCATACTAGGCAAAAATTTCTGATCTTTTGTACACATCAATAATATGTATTTTTGGAGAAGTATATCATGTTTTGTGCACTGATTCAAACACTTACCTTTTTATTTAACAATCATGAATTTTTTATGGTTAAAGAGAGTTACTGAATAATTTCTGGCATATTTTTCGAACCTGGTATGGCTGTTTTATGATACTTGAAACAGAGGTATAATCTGCAAGAGTCTCCAGCCTGTCTACTTCCTTAGCAACCAGCTGAAAATGCCCAAAACACATTGACAGATACTGTGGATGAACTTTAATTGGTGGACATCAATTTTCGTGATTTTCATAAATCTCACTATTTCATGGGTATGTAAATTCATGGTTTCGAATTCTATGCATTACAACTTAAGGGGGAAATGCATTTCGTTGGAAACTTAATTTCTTTGTTTAAGAGCACCATGAAATCCATGAAAATTAGAACCCCACGTACAATAGTACTTTCACAGTATGGTTTGTACTCCATTCAGAAATCAAACTGTGTTTAGAAAATAGTTTTACTTTTACCAGTCAAATATGAAATTAATGCAGTTGGATTTTAGATCTGTCTGCCACTTTGCTGAGGTAGCTAAAATAGTTTTTTTTTCTGATTTTGATAGCAGATAATCAGTTCTTTGTCAACATGTTTAGTATAGCAGCTAAAAAGTGTCAAAAAGTCAACTTAATAAGTTTAAGAAAGCACGTAATTTTTTTGCCCAATAACAGATTTAACAAAATGTGTTTAATTCATCTTTGATTTTCTGTGTATTTAAGGCCTTGCATTGATTGACATGAAGGTGCCTTCTAGTTTTCACTTTGTCTTTCTGTCTGTCTGTCTGTCTGTCAACAATTTTTTTCTGTCAAAGATTTCTTGACTTGTATTATGGGAAGCAATTTGAAATTCTGTTTGAAACTTCAAAATGATGAGTTGGATTGTGCATGTAATTTTCATATTTGTTGCACAAATATTTCCTGTTTCCAGATACTTTGATATATAACCATAAAGCAATTTTTTGTCAAAGATTTCTTGCTTTTTGTTAGTGGGAATGATTTAATATTTATCCTGATTAGCTGAAAAATGATTAGTTGGAAAGTGTAAGCAATTTTCAGGTTTGTCGTGCAACTGCTTCTCGCATGCCAATACTTTAATTTTAAAACAGATTTTTGTCAAAGGTTTCTTGTCTTGTGTTTGTGGGTAATAATTTGAAATTTGGTCTGTAGCTTGAAAATGATGTATTGTGTTTCGTACAAGATTTTCAGGTTTCAGGGATGATATTTCCGTGGAATCATGGAATTCGGTGGATCAGGTTGTTTCCGAATCCATTTTCGTATATTATGTTCTACTACTGATTTCTGGTTATTTCTGTTCTTCCTGAAACCAAATCATGACTACTTCCTGTTTGCAAATACTTTGATTTTTTAACTATAAAACAAATTTTGGTCAAAGATTGATTTGCTAAGAAATTATTATATGATTCTGTAAAACTTAAAAAATCACTGAGTCCAATCAAGTTAACACATTAGTATGTTAAGTTTTGAATACTCACTTATTTCAATTTACTCTTGTTCAAATTTTACTCAGGATTGTTAATATGAGGCCAAGTTTCTACATGCTCCAGTTCTCTTTTGATAGAATTTAAATGATTTTGTAAACCACTTGCTGTTTTATGCAATATCACAAAGTTCCATTTAAGAGACCAAAAAGCTAAAATCAAATTATTATCATGGTCTCAAGTAGATGTGGAACTCTAGCTCTATAGGTGGTTTTAAATTTTTTTTGACTTGATTCTCCAATTATCAAAAAAATCAGCTCCATGACCATATGAGCTATGGTTCCGCAGTTAGTTCTAATGGTCCTTATTTATTTTTTGAATTACAATTCATTTTCTTTGTAAATATATGAAGAACCTTAATCATTATCACATTTTTTAATTCATTTTGCATTTATTGTTTCTGATGTCTATAAACTGTTAATGTCATGTCTAGAAGATATACCATGCTTGTCACTATGCTTTATATTCATGAATTTGGTGCTGACAGGTTTTGAGGTAGGAATGTAGGTTACTATCAACTTCCTGTATAATGAGGAGCTTCTAAAATAATATCAAAGGGACATAGATATTTATCTTTATCTTGAGTGAAAACATGTAATCTTTGTACATGTGTTGCAGGAAATCTAGGTTAGAAGAAAATATATTAAGTTATTACATATTATATTTATTGAATTTTATATATTATATATATTATATTGTATTTTATATGTGATTCTGTGATTAGTATGTAAACACTGAAATAAGTAAACAAATATGGAACTTTATTCTTATTTACCATTATTCATTCTGTCCTATTATCTAATTTGGTTGTTGCCAGACTGTGAACTACTATAAAAGATTTTTTAGCTCAACTGGCTATGCCAGGGTGAGCTTTTGCCATCACTTGGCGTCCGTCATCCGTCCGTCCGTCGTCTGTCATAAACTTTTCATTCAAAGATCTTCTCCTCTGAAACCACTGGGCCAATTGGAACCAAACTTGGTCACAATAGTCCTTTGGTGGTCCCCTTTACAAAATGTATCCGGCAGGTCCGTACCTAATCCAAGTTGGCCGCCAGCGGGGAACATAGTTTTAACATTGGACCCTATAGGAAACACATTCAAAGATCTTCTTCTCAGAAACCACTAGTCCAATTATACCCAAACTTAGTCACAATGGTCCTTAGATGGTCCCATCCAAAAAACATCCGGCATGTCCATACCTCATCCAAGATGGCCGCAAGCGGGGAACATAGTTTTAACATTGGACCCTATGGAAAAGACATTCAAAGATCTTCTTCTCAGAAACTACCTGTCCAATTATAACCAAACTTAGTCACAATGGTCCTTAGATGGTCCCTTCTGAAAAATGTATCTGGCAGGTCCGTACCTAATCCAAGATGGCCGCCAGCGCGGAACATAGTTTTCACATTGGACTCTATGGAGAAGGCATACAAAGATTTTCTTCTCAGAGACTACTTGTCCAATTATAACCAAACTTAGTCACAATAGTCCTTAGATGGTCCCTTCAAAAAAGGTATCCAGCAGGTCCGTACCTAATCCAAGATGACCACCAGCGGCGAACATAGTTTTAACATTGGACCCTATGGAAAAGACATTCAAAGATCTTCTTCTCAGAAACTCCTCGTCCAATTATAATCAAACATAGTCACAATGGTCCTTAGATGGTCCCTTCCAAAAAAAGGTATCCGGCAGGTCTGTACCTCTTCCAAGATGGCCGCCAGTGGAACATAGTTTTGACATTGGACCCTATGGAAAAGACATTCAAAGATCTTCTTCTCAGAAACTACTTGTCCAATTATAACTTAACTAAGCCGTGACAATGGTCCTTAGATAGTCCCATCCAAAAAGGTATCTGGCAGGTCTGTACCTTATCCAAGATGGCCGCCAGTGGAACATAGTTTTGACATTGGACCCTATGGAAAAGACATTCAAAGATCTTCTCAGAAACTACAAGTCCAATTATAACCAAACTTAGTCACAATGGCCCTTACATGGTCCCTTCCTAAAAAGGTATCTGGCAGGTCCATACCTCATCCAAGATGGCCACCAGTGGAAACATAGTTTTAACATTGGACCCTATGGAATATACATTCAAAGATCCTCTTCTCAGAAACTACTAGTCCAATTGGAACCAAACTAAGCCACAATGGTCCCACAATGGTGCTTAGGTGGTCCCATCCAAAAAATGTATCTGGCAGGTCTGTACCTCATCCAAGATGGCCACCATCTAGAACATAGTTTTTACATTGGCCTTATTTATTCTAAGGGGAACCTCTGCCCAATTTTTTGAATTTTTATTTGAATTGTGGTCTGAATGTTTTAATTTCAGCAATATGTATTACCTTGATAGTAAGGGGAACCCCTGCCAAATTTTTTTTTTAATAATGTTCTGTTATGGGTTGTAATGGATGGTGGATCTTTGGGTTGCCATGGGAGCCAAACAAGAATACTGTAATTTAAGAAAAAAAAAGTATTCTACTAAATTTTATTTTTTGTTTTTCCTATTGGAAATGCCTTTTATCTATGTCAGCCATGGTCCAGGTGAGCGATACAGGCTCTTGAGAGCCTCTTGTTTCTGAATATTTCGACACAAAAAAAGAAATTGTACCCTCCAAGGAAACAATACATTAACTCATGAAAACTGCCCATCTGTATAGCATCTTATATATGTTAGAGGCAATAGGTGAAATTAGGCATGAAGATTGAATCCTAGGCATTAAGTTAATGCCTAGTCTTTAGAACTTAAGCCTAAAATGAGTTTGACATTAGGCTTAATACCTAAGATTTAGGTCTAATGCCTGATTTTTGTTCAAACAAATTATTCTTATTGCCTGACTGCTCATACTTTAATTTTTGGCAATCAAAACAAATAGATGTTAGAGCAAATTTCTGTAATGAAGAAAAATAACTGCATATACAATATTTAAGGAATATGTTTTTCTTTTGAATTTACTTGTGAAAAAGAATGCACATTTTAAGAAAAAAATTTAAGTAAAAATACAATGGAGATTATTTACAATTATTGTCAGGTGTAGATTTTCTTTCTGAAGTATGTGAAAACCCCAAAAATACTCTAAAGACATAGACGGGGATGGAAACACAAAGAAAATGAAAGACTTTACAAAAACTTTACAAAAAACTTCAAACTAAGGGTAAACCTCATACTACCCCCTTTTTAGCTCACCTGGCCAAAGACCATGTGAGCTTTTGCCATCACTCGGCATACGTCGTCTGTCCGTCTGTCGTCTGTCTGTCCGTCTGTTAACTTTTATTCAAAGATCTTCTCCTCTGAAACTACTGGACCAATACTAAACAAACTTGGCCTGAATCATCACCAGGGTATGCTCTTTCAAGTATGTGATTTTTATGTCTGTAGACCAAACAACATGGCCCCTGTTACTAAAAATAGAACACAGGGGTAAATTACAGTTTTTTGCAAATTACTCAAAAACCATTACAGATATCAAAAATCTGACAAGAGTAAAAATGATCAGCATGATGAGATGTACCTGCCCTGCAATTTTGGAGAATATCCGTTTACCCGTCTTGGAGTTATAGCCCCTTTTCCATAAAATTTTCAGTTTTTCTTTACTTTTAGTCTTATATATTGAAAATGGTAGAAGATAGAAGTGATGTTTGTATAAAAAATACGGTCAGCATAGTAAGATCTACATTTTCCGCAATTTTGAAGAAAATCTGACAACCCACATAGGATTTATTGCCGCTTTTTCTTTGAATTTTCACAATTTTTTAATGTTTTTACTTTTATTTCAAAAACTGTTTGAGATAAAGGTTAAATGTGAATTGCAAAAGTGTTAAGGTTTTCCAGAACTACAATTAATACACATGTCCAGCAGGTTCGCATCTCATCCAAGATGGCTGCAGCGGGGGAAGATAGTTTAACATAGGACCCTATGGGAAATGCATTCAAAGATCTTCTCCTCTTAAACCACTGAGCCAATGGGGACCAAATTTTGTCACAGTAGTCCTTGGGTGGTCCCCTTTAAAGTTTGTGATTTTTATGTTCATACCTCATTCAAGATGGCCGCCAGCAGGGAACATAGTTTAACATAGGGACCCTATGGGAAATGCATCTAAAGATCTTCTCCTCTGAAACTACCAAAACAAATTGAACCAAACTTGGTAACAATAGTCCTTGGGTGGTCCCCTTTAAGGTTTGTGATTTTTACGTTCAGATGGCTGCCAGTGTGGAACATAGTTTAACATAGGGACCCTATGGGAAATGCATTCAAATGTCTTCTCCTCTGAACCTACTGAGCCAATTGGAACCAAACTTGGTTACAATTGTCTTTGGGTGATCCCTTCCAAAGTTTGTGATTTTTAGTTTGTACCTTATCCAAGAATGAAAATGTAACATCTGCTGAACTGATTTATAGTATGAATGGGTGGTCTATTGGTGACAATGAATAAAACCAATCACCAGGTGAGCGATTCAGGCTCATGTGAGCCTCTAGTTTCCATGATCAGTAAAGAATGAAGTTGGAAACATGAATGAATTTTTATGCCCCCATGAATCAAAGATTCAGGGGCATATAGTTTTTGGTCTGTCTGTCTGTTTGTTCGTCTGTTTGTCCACAAAAAACTTTAACATTGGGTATATCTTTTGACTGGTAAGTGATAGGGCTCTCATATTTTGCATGTTTATTCCTTGTGGCAAGGCCTTTCAAACGATACCAAAATTTTGGACCTCATTACCTTGACCTTGACATGTGATGGACTTTTTGAATAAAATAATAAACTTTAACATTGGGTATATCTTTTGAATTGTAAGTGATATGTCTTTCATATTTTGCAGGTGCATTCCTTGTGGCAAGACCTTTTAATTGGTACCAGAATAGTTGACCTTGTGACCTTGACCTTGGTCTGTGAACAACTGCATAAAAAACTTTAACATTGAGCATATCTTTTGAATGGTAAGTGATAGGGCTTTCATAGTTTGCATGTGTATTTCCTGTGGAGAGACCTTTCAGTTGGTACCTGAATATTTTACCCTGTGACCTTGACCTTGGCATGTGACTGCCCGGTAAAATTTCACCAGAAAAATGAAATTATATTGTTTTATTTTATATATATAGAAATTAAACTCATTTATGATGAAATGTTTCTTGATATCTATAGATTTTTTTTTTTTTTTTGGTAAAAAAGATTTTTTAAATCATTCAGCATATTTTCTTTATTTATTCACTTTCGTTTTACAGGTATTTAGCTAGGCTATGGAATAGCCTAGCTATATAGATAGTTCTTGGGAGGAAGTGAGAAGTGAGGAGAGTGCATGCACAGAAGACTATTGACCAATAGGAATTTCAGATTCTCGAAAATCAAAATGGCGTCCAGTTTCGTCCTGATAAAACGGGGCGGGGTTTAATTTTTCTGTTTCCTTGTGGAAGTTGAAAAGTATTATAAACATTTACTATAGGTGGTACTGGGAACAGGTTTGTAGAGGATGATGGGATTGGTATTGCAATATCGCTTAGCCAGATTTATAATATAGATATGATAAAAAGAATAAGAACAGTAATGTATAAATTTAAAACCAGAAGTTAATAAATAAAGATGAGGTATTGTGCAATAATCAATAATATACAAATACCATAAAAGACTTTCAGTTGTGTTAAACAAAGCGTGATTGTAGTTTGTGGAGATACCTAGGGCCCAACCATTTAACCTGAAGAGGGGGGGGGGTTATGGTTTTTTTTTCTTGACAGAAAATTTTTTTCATTTTGGCAGCAAAATATTTTTTTCACAAAAAATCAGGTCCAAAATATTTTTTTTAGAAAAAAAACACAGCCCCCCCTTCAAGTGAAATGGTTGGTCCCTTAGGCCCGGGTACTTAGGCAATGGAGAACAAAAGGTGGAAAGAGATAGAATTGCGTTTTTTGCTGAAGAATAAAGAGCTACCCTAGGAGAATGCAAAAAAAAAAACAAAAACAAAAGCACGAAACTACTTTGAGTTGCTGTTGGCAAAAAAATTAGAGGTTTGATCGAATCAGTGACTGTTTTATCACATGTGCAGACCAATAGAAGAAATTACAAAGAAGTACCGAGAAAAGCTTACTTCAAGTATTGATTTGAGTATACAAATACATCATGAGCCACCACACCCTTGTCAATCAAACACGCAATTTTCTATCCAAGGCTATTCCATAGCCAAGCGAATCGTTTTATTTCATAAAAACCATTATCCGATTTATATCATCCACTTATAAAGTCCCCTCGTGTTTTCTAGTTATATATGTAAATATATATCAATGATGAGGGATGTATTATTTCATTTCTTCTCTTCTGTGTATTCCTCCACTTTTGGGGAACCAGTATTGATGATCCCTGGTGTAATCAAAGTACTGATAACACTGATAGACAGAACACAATGAGTTGACTATAAATGTTCCAAAAAGGGGGGGGGGGGTGAAAATTGTTTTCTTAATAATGCTTTGATAATGATTGGAAGGTTTCATTTGGGTGACTTCTGTGTTTGCATCCAATTTCAATCATCATTTGATGTGATTAAACTTTTCAGTTGATAACAGAATTTATTTCTATAAATAATTTTGTCAGAAGGACATTCATTGTTCAAAGTTGCTAAATGTTTCTTCTTTAATTCTACTCGGGAGCATAATTGTTTCACAAAACACATCTTGTTATTATGATTTTTCTATAATTATACCCAATGTGTATTTATACAAAGTTTCATGATAATAGCATACATCCTTCACAGAAAAAAACTTCAACCTAAGGGTAAACCTCATAATACCCCCCTTTTTCCATAATCAGTGAAGCATGAAGTTGTTGGCATGGATAAATTTTTAGTATGGTTTTTACCTAAGGTGTATTTATACAAAGTTTCATGATAATAGCATACATCCTTCACAGAAAAAAAACTTAAACCTGAGGGTAAACCTAACTTGGGACGGACGAACAGACCCGAACACTATATGTCCCCCTACTATAATGGGGGTTTTGGGGGTGGGCATAAAAATGGGACCAAAATAAAAACAGGTGCATGGGTAGAGTAAGTATCACCTGTTTCGTATAAAACACCCTTATAATAATATTGTTCAAGAGCATACCGGTAAGCAAGAAAGTCACTGAAGCCTTGACCAATTGTAAAGGATAACTCAACCATTAGTAATGGATTTTTCTGGTAGAAGTCTCTGTTACGGCTAAAGGGAATATTACAGTTAACATCGTCCATAGATAGAAAATTATACTTGCAAATGCTAATTGGGTTAAAATTGTAAGTGTTGTGCAATTTCCCGTTATTGAAATGCCCGTCTGGCGTATCTAAGCTGCAATCTGTAGCCAAAGGGTGTATCATAGCATGTATTTACTTGTATCCCCTTAAAACATTTCTACAGTTCATCATACAAATTGTAGTCAAAACTGTATTACTGTAAACCGGAAAATTTTCACTCCGTCTTATTTATGGCGGATTTCAAAATAAATTTCATTTCTAGTTCTGGTTGTTGGACATCACATAATTCTTCCAGATGTATAAAACCTTATAATTTTCATCTA
>MJUU01052463.1:0-11576 GCA_002080025.1 Modiolus philippinarum
CAAATGAATTGACCTTGAGGTCACATAGAGTAAGAAAGGTCTGCTGTGTCACCTGCCAGACTAACATGTACTACCCAAGACCAACCTGAATACCAAATATCATCAACCTACCACTTCTAGTTTATGAGAAATGGACTTAAGCAGAAAAACTTAACGTGGCCACTAGACCATGAAATTGAGGTCAAGGACAAAAGTCACCTGCCAGTCTGACATGTACTACCCAAGACCAACCTACATACCAAATATTATCAGCCTACCACTTCTAGTTATTGAGAAATGGACTTCAGCAGAAAAAGTTAACGTGGCCATTAGACCATGAAATTGAGGTCAAGGACGAGGGTTACCTGCCAGACTGACATGTACTACCCAAGACCAACCTACATACCATATATTATCAACCTACCACTTCTAGTTATTGAGAAATGGACTTAAGCAGAAAAACTTAACGTGGCCACTAGACCGTGAAATTGAGGTCAAGGTCACATAACGTTATGTCCGTCAGGTAGCACTTGATTAGTACTACCACTGGACCAAATATGATGTTCCTACATCAAAGGGTTTTCAAAATATCCTGCATTTAGTAAAAGTTAACGCCGTCGCCGTAGTCAATTACTTTGCACGCATATGTCTCGCTTTCGCGACTTTTGTCGCGGGCGAGACAAAAATCAAAATTTGATATTCTGTTATTTACATGCCAAACATCCATTATACCTGGATAAAAAAAATTAAATCTTTATCTATAAGGGCAAAAAAACAGAACTTTGAAATGTCAAGATATTACTACTGAGGGTTCGCCATATGGAGAGACCTTTCAGTTGGTAGCAGAATATTTGACCTCATGACCTTGACCTTGGCATGTGACTGTCCGGTAAAATTTCACCAGAAAAATGAAATTATATTTTGTTTCATTTTATATATATATAGAAATTAAACTCATTTATGATGAAATGTTTCTCGATATCTATGGAATTTTTTTGCAAAAAAAGATTTTTTAAATCATTCAGCATATTTTCTTCATTTATTCACTTTCGTTTTACAGGTATTTATATATGTATTATATATATCAATGATGAGGGATGTTACTAAAAATCTCTATTATTTCATTTCTTCTCTTCTGTCATATTCCTCCACTTTTGGGGAACCAGTATTGATGATGCCTGGTGTAATCAAAGTACTGATAACACGTATAGACAGAACACAATGAGTTGACTATAAATGTTCCAAAAGGGGGGATGAAAATTGTTTTCTTAATAATGCTTGAAAAATGATTGGAGGGGTTCAGTGATTTAGCTAGCGCTCGTCACTTTCGTCATTGACGAATCTTTTTTGGAAGTGGCGAATTTTTTAAGCCTGCAATTCGTCACTTGAAATTTCAAAAAATCGCCAAATATTAAAGTATTATGTCCATAATCTTTGTCACTGTAATCTAATTGTAAAGAGGAAATAAAAAATCTGCATAGGAACAGACACATTTTGTCCAATAACACCAGGGATTTATCCTACTTTCACAGTTGGATCTTTTACTGCACATTGAAGCTAATTAGCTAATTGGTCTCTCAAGTTGTGAGCTTTCTGTACAAATCATGTTACTTGTCTACGTGATCTAAAGTCAAATCAGAACTTGGTTTAGAGTAAATTCCATCCTCGTGCATCTTCTAGCTATTATATTGGTGATACACTAGACGTAACATAGGGTATTTTGAGGACGGCCTAAAAATCTATTCCGGAAAGAATGTTTGTAGCAGAATAAATACACTGAACATTTACACCTGTCATACATGTATAGGTTTAAAAATGGAGTTCAGAAATGTTTTATATATTATTGATACATGTTATGAAAGCCGAAATAAAGGAAAATGTACCGGTAATATCAAAACATATCTTGTACTATCTGTGGATGTTTGATCCCAAGCCCACAGCCCAGACACGAGCACAAAGGTTTAGTCACAAAAGCTGATATTAATTCGAAGCTGCATTTGATTTTTTGGAAATACGTCAAAATTTCGCATTTATTTTATATTGAATACATATAATCTTCAGTATAAATAAATAATTATATATTTTGCATTTATTTAAAAACATATTAGTTTTGTTTTCATTTAAAAAAAAACAACTTTTTTTTATAACAAAAAAAACAACTTTTTTTTATAACTTGTGCCATTAAAACACAGTTACATGATAAACAAAACCTTTTGCAAATATTTCAAAGTCACATGCGGTATGATTACCTGTAATATGGGTGTGTGTCACACCTAGCACAGGTGAAGTAGTTTTGGTGGCAATAAACATACCACAATAAACATCGTTACCAGGTGACCGAGGATTATGTTGTACATGAAGACTGTGTACTGTAGAAAATTTCAGTGTTGAAAAACACGCATGTGGCAAACGAAGAAAAGATGGAATTCACATTTTCTTTATTCAGAATTTTTTTTATAATGTCTCTGATTTATTGAAGATTTCTTGATTTATTATTTCTTTACTAATTACTTGTGGAATCGTTTTTTTTTATTCTGAAGGATTTTTTCCTTTTCTGCACACGTTTCAATACATGTTATGATTGCTTACACAGTATATATATTATGAGTGTTGTGACAGTGGAAATAAGAAAAAACGCTTGTGAAAAGGGTGAGATTAATGAATTGAATTTACGTTCTAATGAAAAGGGCAATTTTTTTCACCTTTTTTACCAAGAACCCATAGAAACACAAAATTCGGATAATTTACTGTATTTTCCTAACTTACGTATTTTGATAGCATGCATTGTAGTTTTTTTCTTCTATATGGTATGTGGATGTCGATTATTGACCCATCAAATCATAATATATGAGGCACCGGTAGCTCATATAAGGTACCGGAAGAGGTCAATATGTCAGCGCCCAGCTTGCTAAAATTTTGACGCAAAAACATGAATTATTAAATAACCAGTTTAGACCAAGCAACTAGTCATGGCAACAACGTTTTAAAATGCATGTCTGAATAACATATCAAATTTAATTTTTGAGTAAACTTTCCCTTTAAAGCATTTTTACATTATGATTGCAGAGTTCGCAATCTTTTTAGCCAGCCAATTATGGGACTGGCAAGTGTAGTTTTCCTGTCAGTCCTACAAAAGATTTTGCCTGTTAGATTGCATTGTGTACTTATGAAAGATCAATGATTTTTATTAAAAGAGCTTCGTTTATTTTTAACAAGGTTTGCATCATTCTTATAAAGCACCCCGGGCGCTTAAGACTAGCAATACAGTTATATTAAACAGAATGAAGTTTTTCATTTCGATTTTTTATCAATCTTTTTTTTAACAGAATCAAGAACAAATATTCTCCTGATTTACCGTTTGAGTAGATGTGACTGTTTTCACGTTTTATGTCACACCGTTAATCCAAAATAGAACTATTTTTCAGGAATAAGCAAGCACTGAACATATTTGAAGTATTTTTTTTTACTTATGTTTGACCTGACTAAAATGATATCAAACAGTGTTTTACCAATCTGTAACCGTGATGTATCAGCACAGGAATGATCAATACTAAATCCAAACAAAAAATGGTTATCAAAGTGCATGTAGGCTGATGAAATCTCATTTGTCGTCATTAAACATATCCTTGGAGACACAGTTTGTATAGAAAACATAAGAAATATACCTGTCAACTGAACAGATTTCGTTGGGTGTAACCCGATATTTTCAAGTGTCAACCAATGAGTTGCAGTAACCTAATTGGTTTGTCAAATAACCCGAGAATCGAAGTCATCACCGTCTTCACCTGGATTTGATTTCATGTAATGTTTTGTATATTAATGTTCTTATTTTTATTTCCGGTTGTGTTTTTTTTACTCGTAGGCTTGGAATATTGTCTCCTAGGGTTATAATGAAGCTTTAAGGGAGTTTATTGAGCCGTTTTAAAGCTACTATACGCATGGAGTGTACTGAAAACGTCTTAATCAATGGAAAAGATCGATTTCCGGACCAGCAATGTTCAACTTGAACTTCAACATCTAAAAATCATAAATGAAAATGGAAACACTTGTGAAAAGAAAATTTGATTGGCCTGTTGGTTAAATCATGCATACTGGCGATGCATATTAATTTACAAAATAATAATGCAGATAGTAATAAGTGTTGTCAGTTAAAAGGATGAACACTGATTTTAGGTCAGAATTAAACTTTGATCCATATTGCCCAGTTTTGGCATGCAAATATTTGTTTATGTTTTGAGGGGGTCAAGGTAAAAATCGTAATCAGCAAATGTGAAACAAAGGTATTCAATGTACATGAACAAATGATGAAATTCAATATGATATCTGTTTTAAGTAGTGAGTAAGTTTACTAAAGTATATAAAGTGTGTAAATAATTGAATAATTGGGGTGGGAAAATTCGCTGTGTGCTTATAATACATTATTTGGGATGAAAAAAGTTTGTCAGTCACGTGTTATGACCTGATTTTTTACCATCCAATGCAGGTCATGACCAGATTTTTGGTCATAAGGGGTTGACAGCTATGAAGAAGGTAAATTTTTCAAGAAACCAGACATGCGCAGAAACATTGACTAAACTTAAGTATGATATCTGATGGAACTAGGCCTAAATTTGCAGATACTGAAGCACAGGCACTTGCTTCATTCATAAAATTGCAACCTCTCCCTGTGTAAGAAAGGAGGGAAATGTTGCAATATTGGATTATTCAAGTACTTCCTGTGCTCACAGGCACTTGTGTCAGAAAAAATGCTATTTATCAACTATCCACACAGTCACAATATATAGATAGCATTTTTTACTGAAACAGATAACAGATTTTATTTCCAATTAAGGGCCCTAAAGGGGCAGAAAATCAACATATATATAAGTTGTAAATAATTAGTATATATACATGTATATAATATCAAATATATAAAATACGCCAAATATCAATAGTTAGTTATTAGTTATAAAGCACAAGTTCATAGCATACATGTACACTTAATTTTATACTGAAAAAGTGCCTGTGGAGATATTACTACAATAGTTCTATAGGAGTTTCCGCGAATCCAATGAATAATGTCACAAAAATCTTATTTACATATGCAAATTAGCACTTTTGGTTGGCAAAGTTTAATAATAACTGCTACATTTTGTATATATAGCATTGGGATAGAATTTTTTATCCTTGATAACTTTTTTTACTATATGCACGATTTTGGATCTGTAAAATGCATGTTAAACATCGGGAAATTCATATTTTTTCTACCGATTTACTTTTTTGAAAAAATCAGCAAATATTTTTTCAAGTGCATTTCAAAAATGTGAAACTTTCGAAAAATTCATATAGTTTGCAAATACACAAATTTTATATGTATTGAAAATAAAAAAAGCTGACAATTTTTACATCCTGTAAAAATGTAAACATTCCATATTATTTAGATCAAAAGGATTTATCAATTTATCTCAAATAACAAATTCTTGCTAGTTAATTGAAAATGACAATTTTATGACCCTAATCAATGTCAATGATCTCTTGCCAACCAAGGTAAATTTTTCGAGCCTGTGACGTCATGGCGGAAACTCCTATGAAGTGGTTAAGGGACTGGTGTCTGCCATCTCACTAGAGGACTATCTGAGGAGCTCAACAAATAAAAGAAAAAGGAAAGCAACACAATACGCAGGCTTCATTACATCAAACCCAAACAGAGAGAAAAACAAAAAACAACAATAGGTCCTTCGAACTCATCCACAGTAACACTGATACCATAATGTATTAGGAGGAACTCTTTCTTTCCAAGGACAGTAATAGACCATATCCGACCTATGGTATTAGGATTTACCAGACTAGTTTGAAACACGTCACAGTATAGAAACGTCACGTCATAGAGCCTAAAACGTCATGAAGTTGGTCACATGGGGCGGACACGTTTGTGACATAGGGCGGACATACAACAACTAGTGAATCTGAATACCAAAACTCGGATATGGTCTATTGACTGGAATCACCTGAATAATAATATAGTGTGCGCAAAAACAGTTGAGGGCTTTAGTAGCGCCTTCCTACAGTTGGACTAACTAACCGCTCTCCTTCCAGTGCATAAAACCGTGTCCGGTTCCTGCACTGAAACCACACGAGTCGGAAATTCTATCAATATTTCATTTCAAGTTAAAATATGAAGCCCACAGAATGAAGTTTCACAAACGTAGTGAGTGAAACAAACAGGAGTGCAACGGGCAAATTTCAATTTTTTCATTTCAGCACTTTTGCGCCTTATCGGACATTATCGTTCAATTGCTTACATGTTCTTATGATATATTCAACTATTTTACATCATTGGCTTCCTTTATAAACACCTGTGCCAGCCGATCTAATTTTCGAGTCGGACCGGATTTGAACAGTAAAATTAGAAACATAATTTCCAGACTGGACTCGAATTTTTCACTTTTCAAATCCGGTCCGACTCGAAAATTAGAAACTTGTTATGACACGTGACTAAAAGTGTCGAAAGAGTCACATACCTCATGAAAGGCAAACTGGAGGTGAAAATCGGCTGGCACAAGTGTTTAAAAAGGAAACCGATGCTGTAAAATACATGGGTTGCGCATCGTTTCCAATCCGGATTTGACTCGTCATTTAGATGAGGTCATTTAGACGAGGTCATCTGGGGTCAACTGGAGGAAAAATGAAACCATCCAACGTTGGAGCAAGGGGCAGATATTTTTTACCAACGAATCTTACACTAGTATTCAACATATGGGTAAAAAGTCGTTTTCAACTAACAAAGAAATCCACGAGGAACATTTCCAACCCACAAAAAACGAAACTTGAATGGAAATGAAGAAATTACTATCTTCGTCTATCAGCTTCTTGGAACCAGTTTTGTACCAGATTACTCCTTGTTTGGCTAAAATAATGAGCGATCCCGTAAATGTGCAATCGGTGTATAGTTGAATATATCATAAAAGCATGTAAGCAATTGAATGATAATGTCCAATAAGGCGCAAAAGTGCTGAAATGAAAAAATGAAATTTGCTTATTGCACTCCTGTTCGTTTCACTCACTACGTTTGTGAAACTTCATTCTGTATTTTAACTTGAAATGAAATATTGATAGAATTTCCGACTCCTGTGCTGTAACCATAGGGGCACGTACGGTATCATTGATGATTTTTTAAGGTAAAATTAATTGACTGGCTTGTGTGTTCTAGATAGTATAGTAGGCGCCTACTATACTATCTAGAACACACAAGCCAGTCATTTTACCATCTAGAACACACAAGCCAGTCATTTTACCTTAAAAATCATCAATGATACGTGCCCCTGTGCTGTAACCATACAGATACAGATTTCACGCATCAAACTCAAATGTTTCAAAAGTTGGCATATACAGCTTGAGACTGTTGTGGACTTTCTTTAAATAATGTTGCAACCTCATTATAAAGCAAATATAGTGGCAGAATTTAGAATGGATGTGCATATACCTACAGGTTTTTTCAACAAGCTACAACATAAAATTCAAAACAAGTGCGATAATCACAACGAGGCTCTTTCTGTTATTTAGCTGACATAGTATGAAAAAGCCCGAAGATATCGAGTGTTTAAATAGCCAATGGTAATGATGGTTGCAACATGAACCTTGCATATGAAATTTGATTAAAAATGAAAGTAGCTCCCAGCTGTTAATAAACAACAGTTTTAGGTTTGTATATAAATATATTATTGACATACAATAAACAATAATAAATTTATTACATGTATTTTGTGCACATACACATCCTTCTTCAATAACACAAACATATTCATTTCTTGCAAGCACTCTTTCACAGATGATGAACCACAGGAGTTTGTTACAAAAATTATAATATAAAAATAGCTTCAACCATAGATTTATAATACATAGATGAACAACGCCTCTCGCCACCCACGGTCATCTTTTGTAAGATAAAAGGGACCAACTACTGTTTTTGATGTCTTTGTACCCTATGTGTGTTGCCGACAAGATTCAACACTTGATTAAATATCCTTATCAGACAACACTTCTCGATTGGTGATCGACTTGCAGTTCACCTTTCAGGTATATACATTAACTGCGTTTAGCCATTTCAATAGATTCTCGCTGAAATCCTGATGAAAAAGTGTAAAAATCATAAAAATCGGCCAACAATTGCAGAAATGACAACGCAGAAAGCGGTATAAATTTTTAAAATTAATGTTTCAGGTATCCATGTTTAAACGAAGAATAAAGAGCTTTCCGGTTTCGTCCGGAAAATATGCTGATTAATTACAGCACATGATGACATGCGCGCCATAGGGGTCGAAGCGGTTCGAACTTGGTTATAAGGAATCAAACTTTGTCAACAAATGATGATTTTAGTGGTAAATTCATCTTTTTATTTGTGTACTTAACCAGAGACATAGATACGTCTCTGACCCCTTTTAATAAAAACGTAATTGTACAAATTGTACATAAAACCAAATTATGATTAATTTATTAATTATGAATTTGGATTATAATTTCTCCTTTACATTAATGTGTTTTATGCATTTGTACATACGATAATGCAAAAGGTTTCCGTTTCCTAAAATTATGTATTTCATTTCTTTGTTGTTTACAAAACTGATTTATTTTTTCTACCCTAAAAAGTTTTGTTTTTATTTCCAAAAAGTCTACTCTTCAATTATTATTTATGAGACCTAACTTTGAAACGCAGAAAGGGGGCAGTCAAGGGGTTTGGGTTCCCAGTGTGAGACAAAGATATGGCACACGAAAGTTAGCATAACTAAGGAAAACCTAGATTTCCTTCTTTGCTTCTGTAAATTAGGGTTTCCAGAGCTAAACCTGAATTTTCATGTGGAAACCAAGTTTCGGACTGAAAACTAAGTTTTCCAAAGATAAACTCGAGTTTCCCTACCTACATGTAAATGTAGGTTTCCCTCCATAAATACATTCAAAGCTCAGCTTTCTATGAGTTTCCAAAGCTAAACCTAAGTTTCCACAAGGAGACCTAGGTTTCAGTCAGGAAAACTACGTTTCTCAGACGGAAACCTAGGTTTTGGTTGCGAAAACTTGGTTTTCCAAATCTAAACTTGAGTTTCCCTACCTAAATGTAGGTTTTTCTCCCTAAATACACGCAAAGCTCAGCTTTCTAGTTTTTAAAGCTAAACCTGAGTTTCCATAGGGAAACCTAGGTTTCGGTCAGGAAAACTAGATTACTCAGACGGAAACCTAGGTTTAGCTTTTGTCCATAGGAAATACATAATAAACCAATAACCGATTTGACTGGATGAAAAAGAATGTTTAGCCAATCAATTCAAAATGCATTTTGAATAGGAATTCAACTGATTTAAATGCAATGGTCTTTACATATATTATGATTTCTTTTAAAATTGTGAAATAAGTAAAAAATTTTATAAACAAATAGACAAAAAAAATAAAAAAAATACACTCACACTTACTCAGGATTTCCTTGACTTCCTTCAAAAAGAATCCACATGAAATTTTCTATCTAAAAATTTAATATTTTTCATAATTCATCACTCTTTTCAAAATTAATTTCAATCATAAAATGACTATTATCCATAAGCAAGTCAAAATCTGTTATGAAATTTATTTTGTATATTGTCAAAACATTAATTGTTGATTGATTTATCACCCCTTAGTCACTATTATGTAATGTCCATACCTTTTGTAACCTGATATGTGTAAAGAAGGAACGATATAAGTGTGCAGTCAACAAAAAGTGATTTAACATTGTTTTTAAATTATTTGTATTTAGAAAAATCAGCTTTATAATTTTTAAAAGATTGTTTATGTTTATTGTTTGTAACTACATCCCTTTGACGACTTGATTTTAGTGTATGAGTTATCATTCCTATTTATGATTGAAATTAGGAAGTGTAAATGTCATTTTTTTTATAATTTTTGCCTATTTATTTATCTATATTAGTTCTAAAAGAAATAATACCATCGCATTTTAAATCACTTGAATTCCTATTCAAAACACATTTTGATTGGCTAAACATTCTTTTTCATCCAATCAAATCGGTTATCGGCTTATAATGTATTTCGTATGGACAAAAGCTAAACCTTGGTTTCCGTCTGAGAAACCTAGTTTTCCTGACCAAAACCTAGGTTTCCCTATGGAAACTTGGGTTTAGCTTTGGAAACTCATAGAAAGCTGAGCTTTGCATGTATTTATGGGGGAAAACCTACATTAAGGTAGGGAAACTCGAGTTTAGCTCTTGAAAACCTAGTTTTCCTGACTGAAACCTAGGTTTCCCTCTGAGAAACCTAGTTTTCCTGACCGAAACTTAGGTTTCCACATGGAAACTCGGGTTTAGCTCTGGAAACCCTAGTTTACAGAAGCAAAAACCGGGTTTTCAATAGGAAAACTAGATTTTCCTTAGTTACTAGTATGCTAACATTCGCGTGCCATACAAAGACGCAAGAATTGATTTCCAGAGTTTCCTATTCTTCTTGATATACGTCCTTGATTTCAGGTAGTCATAGCAAAGAATTTTAGACCTGACTTTTGTCATAAAAGGTGAGGAAAATATAAAATCTGCTTTATATCTATGAGTATGACCTCAGTTGAAAATTTTGTTTCACTTAAGGCAATATATTTAAAGAAGATATCTATCGAAAATGAATCGGTTACATGTATGCTACATGTAGAATGAAAATAATGTTTTTCTATTGAAATATATTTCCTCTCAAAAAGTTAAAAAGCATGATATTGATAGGGAAGAGTATGATTTGGGATTGAAAAGCATGACTCTCAATTTTTGCCCCAAAACATGAGACTTGACAGGTATACATATGCATCGAATAAACTCAAATCTCTCTACCCTACCGATTTCTGTGATAACTACTAATTTGGGACTTTTGAATCGTGTTCACCCCGGAAACAGATCTATTTTTATACCCCGCCACACATAGTGGCGAGGTATTATGTGATACCCTTAGTCGTGTGTCTGTCCGTCCGTGTGTCTTGTCCGTCCGTCTGTCTCCCGAAGGTTTCCGACTGATAACTTGTGAACGAAATAACACAAGGTCTTCGAACTTGGTATGCAAGTTGTTTACCACAAAACTCAGGTCAAGTTCAATTTTGGGTTCAGAGGTCCAAGGGGTTCTGGAGTTATGCCCCTTGAAACTTAGAAATTTTGCGAATTTTAGGGTTTCTGACTGATAACTTGTGAACGAAATAACACAAAGTCTTCAAACTTGGTATGCAAGTTGTTTACCACAAACTTTCTTCAAACTTGGTATGCAAGTTGTTTACCACAAAACTTAGGTCAAGTTCGATTTGGGGTTCAGAGGTCTAGGGGGTTCTGGAGTTATGCCCCTTGAAACTTAAAAATTTTGCGAATTTTAGGGTTTCCGACTGATAACTTGTGAACGAAATAACACAAGGTCTTCAAACTTGGTATGCAAGTTGTTTACCACAAAACTCAGGTCAAGTTCGATTTGGGGTTCAGAGGTCCTAGGGGATCTCGAGTTATGCCCCTTGAAACTTAGAAATTTTGCGAATTTTAGGGTTTCCAACTGATAACTTGTGAACGAAATAACACAAGGTCTTCAAACTTGGTATGCAAGTTGTTTACCACAAAACTCAG
>MJUU01052463.1:35332-46309 GCA_002080025.1 Modiolus philippinarum
TAGACATGTTGACCTTGACCTTGCCCTGAGGGCAATTTTTTAAAAACTTTAATTTTGCTTCTAGAATTAAGTTGTTTAGTGATAGGGTGTTTATATTTCATATGTGACTTTCTTGTGAAGAAAGCTTTCTTTCGAATTTATTGTGCATTGAGGTTACTGGAATCCCCGGCGAGCTATGTTGTCTTCTGACAACTCTTGTTGGTTTTTTGTTTTTTATGCCCCCGTGAAACGAAGTTTCGGGGGGGCATATAGTTTTTGGTCTGTCTGTCTGTTTGTCTGTTTGTCCACAAAAAAATTTAACATTGGGTATATCTTTTGAATGGTAAATGATAGGGCTCTCATATTTTGCATGTGTATTCCTTGTGGCAAGACCTTTCAAACGATACCAAAATTTTGGACCTCATGACCTTGACCTTGACATGTGATGGACTTTTTGAAAAAAATAATAAACTTTAACATTGGGTATATCTTTTGAATGGTAAGTGATATGGCTTTCATATTTTGCATGTGCATTCCTTGTGGCAAGACCTTTTAATTGGTACCAGAATAGTTGACCTTGTGACCTTGACCTTGGCCTGTGAACAACTGCATAAAAACTTTAACATTGAGCATATCTTTTGAATGGTAAGTGATAGTTCTTTTATACTTTGCATGTGTATTCCTTGTGGAGAGATCTTTCAGTTGGTACCAGAATATTTGACCTTGTGACCTTGACCTTGGCATGTGACTGTCCGGTAAAATTTCACCAAAAAATGAAATTATATTTTGTTTTATTTTATATGTATATAGAAATTAAACTCATTTATGATGAAATGTTTCTTGATATCTATAGAATTTTTTTTTGTAAAAAAGATTTTTTAAATCATTCAGCATATTTTCTTCATTTATTCACTTTTGTTTTACAGGTATTTATATACGTATTATATATATCAATGATGAGGGATGTTACTAAAAATATCCATTATTTCATTTCTTCTCTTCTGTGTATTCCTCCACTTTTGGGGAACCAGTATTGATGATCCCTGGTGTAATCAAAGTACTGATAACACTGATAAACAGAACACAATGAGTTGGCTATATATGTTCCAAAAAGGGGAGATGGGGGTGAAAATTGTTTTCTTAATAATGATTGGACGGATTCATTTGGGTGATTTCTGTGTTTGCATCCAATTGCAATCATCATTTGATGAGATTAAACTTTTCTGTTGATACCAGAATTTATTTCTACAAATTATTTTGTCAGAAGGACATTCATTGTTCAAAGTTGCTAAATGTTTCTTCTTTACTTCTACCCGGGGGCATAAGTGTTTCACAAAACACATCTTGTTTATTTTTTTTTTTGTTTTTTTTTGTTTTTTTTGTTTTTGTTTTTGTTTTTGTTTTTTTTTTATGCAACTGCATATTATCATTATTTTATACCCCGTATTTTTGTTGATTTTAGTACAAATAGGACAGTGATTCAGTATGGAAAAATTAGTTGGATTCTTCGGTTTCCATCAGCAGCAAACTGTTGGATTACGCGATCCAGATCTATTTGGTGATCTCGATGAATATGCATTAGTGACAAGCCATTCAATCGGTCCTCCACCATGGTTGATCGCAAATAGGTTTTGATCCTTTTCAGCAAACTGAAAGATCTTTCAGCTGTTGCTGATGAAACAGGCATAGTCAGGAGAATTTTTACTGCAACATGTATATTCGGATAAAAATCAGGATGAGCATACTTCAGTGTTTGAATTAGATCTGAAGGTTTATCAGAACGGTTTTCCCATTTACATTTCCATTTTAACAGTTCATTTTTGTAAGCTTCAAAATTTTTGTCTGGCAGGTCGCCAGCAAATGGCATGAAAACTGTTGTTTCTTTTTCTGGAGTCAGAAGGTGTAACTTTGACAGGATTAAATACTGAGCAAAGAATCTATCTTTGGGGGTAATTATCCTTGATTCTATTTCTGTTGCTAAATGGTCTAAAAGGGGATAGAACACAGACCTCTTATTTTATAATACTGCTTTAAATGTAATCTTGATCTTTATATTTTTACTCAAGTTGTATATTTAATTAAATTGTGTAATCTTGAACTCATTCGACTTGGGTCATGATGGTTGCAAAATCAATCTAGTAAAATAAGGTTTACAGCTTGAAACTGGCAGCACAAGACCTTGAGTGAATGAAGCAGTACCATGATGGCATCCGGCTGACATGGTATATTTGAAAAAAGAACGGAAATGGAAATGGGGTAAACATCAAGGAGACAGCATTCCATCGCCAAGTAAAAAGGACCTAAAACTAAAACCTTAAACAATTATAGAAGTAATCGCGTGGTCTTCAACAAAGTGAGGCACCTCACACCACTAACAAGTTGTAATGATGATGTAATGATCCCGAAAAATCAAAGGAAACAGTGTTTATGTCTACAACGTAAAACAGTCAATGTCCCCTTTAGGAGGGGTTATACTCCGGAAGTTTGGAAATTTCGCTCCTGTATTGCAGATATTTTCGATAATTCATTTGTGTTTTACTGTGTTTGTCATTTTCTATCGATTAGAATTTATTATTGCAAAAATAAAAATGAATAAAAAAGCAAATAAAGATCAATAAACCTGTCCTCCAGAACAACCTGCAACATTTATATATATAGAGAGAGAAAAAAATAGATCTAGTGATCTACACTGTAATATGACCGTTAGCAGTAAAATCTAAATTTTCCAACTCTTAAATCCTTACATGCAAAAATGAACTGGAAGCAGCTGCTTCCACTGCATACATTATGCTACGCCACTGATGTTATACCCAAACTCAGTGCTTTAATAGTCGTTATAACATGTGAGTACAGCTTTCTGATATCAATTTACATATTTGTACAGTTTATTATAAACACATTTGAGGAAGAAATTAGGAAAGGTTTTATCGTTTTATCTTTTATCTTTGACAATTTTTCCATTTCGGTCTATCGGACCTTTGGACCAATGGACCTTCGGACTAATGGGCCTTCAGACCAATGGACCTTCGGACTAATGGACCTTCGGACTATCGCTACGGAACCAATTTAACAAGATGTGAGAAATTTCATAATTAACATGTTTTAGTTTTGGAAATGTTTCTCTAATGCAATAACGTAAAACACCGAGAATTATGTTCCAAATAGAGTTGGCGGGAAATTTTACGTGAGTTGTTCTCTCACTAGAGACGAGAAATATTTTTCTCACACTGGTCAGGCTTTGGTTGAATTTGTGTTAGGAATTAGAGAAGAAAGACATCATAACGCATGATGAATGCAAGCTACTATAGATTCTGAGTTGTATTTTTTTCTCAGTCTTTACTATCTTCTTTTTAAATAAGATTCTAACATGCTTTAAGGTCTTTATGGTGCCATTTAACCGGAAATAGTAACACATCTTTCTGATTCTTAAGACAACACTTTTGGAAACCAAAACATATTTTATGCTTTGAAGAATAAAAAAAAATGGGAAGGATTTTTAGTGTGTGTGTGTGTGGGGGGGGATTGGAATCTACTTAACATGTTAGGAAGGTTTGTACCTTTCAGGAAGTATGTGAACTTGGGAAGGTTAATTAAGCTCAAGATAAATTGTCTAGGGAGGATTGAAACTCATCTTTTCATTGAAATTGTTGAATTGTACGTGGTTTATACCTAGAGGTTTTAATTTCCTTGAAACTTTCAAATAAAGATTTTTTTAACAATAACTCTTTTAACAAAATAGGAAACTCTTCATAAAGTCTTCAAAACTGATATATGTTTTTAAGACTGTAAAACTTGTGACAAGATTATGTCTTAAAAAAATTATTTTATTTGTCAAATTTTTTTATATGTCCTGATAAAACAACTCAATCGGGCATAAATTATCATACCCCACACAATAAAGCTGTAGAAGGTCTACAGTTTTTGACTGCTCCATCCATCAGTCCATCCGTCCGTCCATCATCACTTGTGGATTTGTCTGGATAACTCCTCCTACAGTACTACAAGTTTTTATTTTGCAGGTTGGCTGTGCATATATCAATGATGTGCATACTACTTGGATTTCGAATTTTGATAATTTTTCAGAAAAATACACATTGTTGAGCTTTGTCATTTTAATGCAAATACTGCTTTCAGGGTGCATCATTTGTTCAAATAACTTCTACAGTTTTTAAGATAGGAAGTTGTTCTCTAGCAGGCTGATTGTGCATACATCAAAGTTATGCATGCTACTTTGATATTGATTTTTGACAATTTTTTCATATAATACACATTATTGAAATTTGTAATTTTTTTTTTTTTTTTTTTTTTTAGAAAATATTGCTTATAGGATACATCTTTGTCCAGAGAATTCCTCCAACAGAATTTCTGCATATAAATTTTTATACCTCCCACAAACAAAAATGCCTTTTGGGGTAATTTATGAGAAAAATATACATCCTTGTACTTTGTCATTTTAATGCAAAATAAATTGATTATAGAATACAGCTTTTGTTCAGATAACGCCTACAGTTTATAAGTTTTTAGCTCACCTGACTAAAAGGGTCAACGTGAACTATTGTCATCACTTGGCGTCCGTCCGTCCATCATCTGTCCATTTGTCTATCCATTAGACTTTCACATTTTCATCTTCTCCTCTGAAACCAATGAAGCAAATTTAACCAACTTTACAGGAAGGATGTGTATAAGGTTCTTTACAAAGGTTGCTCATTTCTTTCCGATCCAACAAAAAACATGGCTGCCAGCATGGAACTTAGGTTTTACATTAGGAATGATGTTTGGGAGGTCTTTTACCAGATTGCTCATTATACCCCCTGCAAACAAAGTTTGGGGAATATATAGGAATCACCCTGTCCGTCCATGTACCTTGTCAGCGCATGTTCTCCTAAACAGCTGCTTGGATTTTCATGAAATGGTACACAGATGTAGTACACCACCTGAAGATGTGCATGAAGTCATATGGTTGCTGCAGGAAATTTTGAAGGGGAGATAATTTGTCTTTTAATATTTTCTTGAAAAGGGGGTAGGACGAACCTTGTCAGCGCATGTTTTCCCAGACAGCTGCTTGGATTTTGATGAAATGTTACACAGTTGTAGTACACCACCTGAAGATGTGCATGAAGTAATATGGTTGCTTTCTGAAATTATGAAGGGGAGATAATTTGTCTTTGAATATTTTCTGGCAAAAGGGGAGGACGAACCTTGTCAGTGCATGTTCTCCTAAACGGATTCTTGGATTTAGATGAAATGTTGCACAGTTGTAGTACACCACCTGAAGATGTGCATGAAGTAATATGGTTGCTGCTCAAAATTTTGAAGGGGAGATAATTCATCTTTGAATATTTTCTGGTGAAAAGTGGGACAAACGTTGTCAGCGCATGTTCTCTTAGGGAAGTATTTGGATTTTGTTGAAATGTCACACAGTTGTAGTATACCACCTGAAGATTTGCATGAAGTAATATGGTTGCTGTCTGAAATTTTGAAGAGGAGATAATTCTTCTCTGAATAATTTCTCCATACTTGTATTGTGTCCACATTTGTACTGTGTCTACAAATGTATTTTGTCCACACACACTTAAATTTACACTTGCCATATATTGATTCAGAGGTCAATTAGCGGGGGTATAACTGGCTGCCATTCGGCAACAGCTCTAGTTTTGTTCAGATTTGACTAGAAACATGGCCGCCAGTGCGGACCCTAGGTTTAACATTGGACCTATTAGAAAATTGCATTTTCATCTTCTCCTCTGAAACCACTGAAGCAAATTCAGTCAGACTGTACATGAATGATGTATGGAAGGTCTTTTAATAAGATTTCTCATTTCGTTCAAATTTGACAAAAAGCAGGGCCCCCAGCAGGGAACTTAAGTTTAACAGTGGACCCTATGGGAAAAATTACATTTTCATCTTCTCCTCTGAAACCACTGAAGCAAATTCAACCAAACTTTATAGGAATGATGTATGGAAGGTCCTTATTAAAGATTGCTCATTTTGTTCTGATTCGACATAAAACATGGCCGCCAGCACAGAATTTTGGTTTATCATTGGACCCTATGGGAAAAATCGGATTTTCATCTTCTCCTCTGAAAGCAAATTCAATCAAACTTTACAGGAACAATGTATGGAAGGTTCTATGCAAAGATTGCTCATTAGGTTACGATCTAAAAAAAAAAACATCATTCCATCAGGGCGGAATAGATTAACATGTGACTCTATGGGAAATTGATCATTTTAGTCATCTTCTATGATATTATTGAAGCAAATTTATCTAAACTGAATTTGAATATGCTTAACAAATAGACCCTAAGGGAAAAAAATTATTTTTGGTAATCATCATAGATATGGCTTATATTAGAAGCATTTTGTCAGGTGGGCAATTCAGGCTCAGTCCCTGACCTCTTAACAGTTCTCGCCACGATATAGCTGAAATATTGCTGAAGCTTTCGTAAAACATCAATCAATCAGTCAACCTGAACCTCTAGTTTAGATCCAAAATTCTGTCGGTGTCGTCGTCGTCAACATTTATTTAAACCCTGTGGTTAAAGTTTTCTAAACATCAATATCTTCATCAAATCTTTATGGAATCATTTGAAATATGGACAGAAGCAAGAAAATGGTCAGTATATTACCTCTAGCTGAAAAATTTGTATTTAGTTTTTCCATATTTTTTTCATATTTGGACTTAGTTTTTTTGCGCAAGAAATTTATTTTAACCCTGTGGTTAAAGTTTTTTAGAAGTCAAATGAAGTTATTAAATCTTATTTGAATTTCACAAAAACCGGTCAAAAGTTAGATGATGGTCAGAAAATTACCTCAAACTGAAAAAAAAATGGAATTTTTTTTTTTGGGGGGGGGGGGGGTTTCTTTATTTTTTCCAAATTCGGACTTAGTTTTTTTCTAAAAAAAATCAATGTTAGTTGTTAAGAAGTAGAATAGTCTTTGAATCTTAATAGAATTACATTAAAATTGATATTTTGGCATAAAATGAGGAGATGTGTAACATGCTGTAGGAATTTTGATTCCGGTTCCAACTTTAGTAAATTTCCTGAAAATGTCAAAGACCAATAATTTTTAGCTCACCTCACGATAGTGAGGGGGCTTATGTGATACCCCTAGCGTCGGCGTCGGCGTCCGCGTCCGGTTAGGAAGAATGGTTAAGGTCCATTCCTGCTTACTGACATGCCCCACATCAACCATATTGGTATGTATGATGCATTTTGGGATGAGGACTGGAATGCATGCTTTGGATGCTGTCTCTGACCTATATTTCATGCATGAGCGACTTGGTTAGGTAGAATGGTTAAAGTCAATTCCTGCTTACTGACATGGCGCACATCAACCATACTGGTATGCATGATGCATTTTGAGATGACAACAACAATGCATGCTTCGGATGCTGTCTCTGACCTACATTTTATGCATGACTGAATCTGTTTAAATGAATGATTATAATCCATTCCTGGTTATTGACATGTGCAACATGTGACAATGCTGTGCAACGAGGTGAGCTTAGCAGGCTGTGGCTGCTTTCTATGTTTGAAATTTTTGCATTCAATTTAAAATTTTAACAATGTTTTAGTATCAAGCATTATTTTGAACACTAAAGAATGAAATAAAATGGTTCCAACTTTGGTTAATTTCCGGAAACTCTCCAAGACAAGCTATTTTTAGAAATTCTTCTTAGCAACAATGCTTTTTTAATAAATTTGAATCAAACAAACATTTTTAATAATGAAATTGCAAAAGTTTTTGGTTCCAATTTTGGTTTACATTACTGGAACTCTCAAAGACCTGTTATTTTTGGGAATTCTACCTAGCAACCATAACTTTTTCAGTTCCTTTCAGTTAAAATGATAATTTTCAGAAGTCAAATTGCAAAAATCTTTGATTCTTATTTTGGTAAATTTCCTGAAACTCTCAAAGACGTGTATTTTTTGGAATTTTACCTAGCAACCATAACGTTTTCAATTCCTTTCAGTTAAAATGATAATTTTCAGAAGTCAAATTGCAAAAATCTTTGTATTTTGGTAAATTTCCTGAAACTCTCAAAGACCTGTTATTTTTTTGAGTTCTACCTAGCAACCATAACTTTTTTCAGTTCCAAACAGTATGTTTAATTTTTTCCTAGTGGTGTTCAATCGGATGAAAATACCAACCGATTATCTATCATAATCGGTTATGCTTAACCGACCGATTATCGGTCATAATTGGTTATCTTGGAATTCCTCCTTTAATTTTGCTTTAGAATTTTGAATATGTGTCTACAGTATGAATTGCTTGCTTTTCATTGGAACTAATGAATATATTCTCATATTGTAAATGGTTTCGTTGGTAAATGTTAAATTTGTACATGCGAATGTACACAATGTACTCAGCAATTAGCAATGAATTCCGCTCAAACCGGTGCTAGGTGCCATCCTGAACTTGCTATGAGGTATGAGTGATTTTCATTGTTGAAGGCCTCATTGTGACTTTAGGATGAAGAACAACAGTAAAAGCGTTGTTTAATTGCTTGTTATACCATGTATTTGTAGAGATTTTGTCTCATTTGCATTTACTCCATATCCCTTCATTTTGCTTAATTTAGATAACCACTGATTTTCCTACATAAACCTATGGACTATCTGAAGACTGTTTTGACTAAGTTTTGTTCTAACTGGCTTATTAGTTTTTCAATTTGGAAGATTTTTGAAATTGTTCCAATAGAATCCAGTGTTAAACTATGATTCACTGGCAGCCATTTTAATAGAATCAAAACTTGCTGGACATATTATAAAATGAGTCTATTTGAGATGCATTGCGACCAAGTTTTGTTGCAATTGTACTGATAATTTCAAAGAAAAGGATTTAAAAATATGTTCCCATAAGGTCTGATGTTAAACTATGCTCACTGCTGGCGGCCATCTTGTTAATGGTATAGAATTTTTGTACAAGAGATACCCAAGGATTACTGTAACTTATTTTAGTTCCATTTAGGCAAGCAGTTTGTGAGAAGAAGATCTTTATATATGTGTCCCATAGGCTCCAGTGTTAAATTATGTTCACTTCTAGCAGCATCTTTGAACCCCATAAACAACGTTTTATATATATCCCTATAGAGACCACCCAAGGACTGATTAACCTAGTTCATTGGCCAAGTAGTTCAGAGGAGAAAATCTTTAAATTAAAATGTTCATGACGGACAGACAAAGAAGAAGGACAATGGTCAGATGGTGGAAAGACTAGGGAATGACAGACGGATGACAGATGCAAAGTGATGGCAAAAGTACATCCTGGTTTTAGCAAGCTGAGCTGGAACTGATCAGTGAGGGCAAGTTTACAAATGTATTCACTTTTCATGGCCTTCCTATTTTTTCCCTAAAGGTC
The DNA here is from genome assembly GCA_002080025.1 of Modiolus philippinarum. NCBI lineage: Eukaryota > Metazoa > Mollusca > Bivalvia > Mytilida > Modiolidae > Modiolus > Modiolus philippinarum. The sequence continues at coordinate 44,675 of MJUU01052463.1, forward strand.
ACATGTACTTTTAGCTAACCGATTATCAATCGATTGAAGAAAATTTCAATCGATCAATCACATCTGGATACTCAACTGACCGATTTGAGACATTTTCAGATCATCGGAACACCACTAATTTTTCCTATAATGAAATTTCCAAAATCCTGGATTCCAGTTGTGGAAAATTTTCTGAAACTTTAAAAGACCAGTTATTTTTGGAATTATACTTCGCAACCTAACATTTTTTGCAAACATTTCATTGAAAACAGTCATTATACAAAATTATCTGTTACCAATTATGGTATGAAAGTCTCTAAGACCAGTTACTTCTTGAAATTCTAGCTAACAACCTCATCTAATATAGGCCAAATTATAATGACAATGTACCCGGTAGTGAGCGGGCGAGACATTAGGTTCCGTGGAACCTTTACGAATTTTGTTATTTTGCGGAATTATTGTGTATTTGTAAGAGGTATGTATACGAAAGAGTTGTGATAATCTTTTTAGCTCACCTGGCTATGCCAGGGTGAGCTATTGCCATCACTTGGCGTCCGTCGTCCGTCCGTCTGTCGTCCCTCCATCATCCGTCCGTCGTTAGCTGACTTTCAAAAATCTTCTCCCCTGAAACCACTGGGTCATTAATGGAACCAAACTTTAACTGAATCATCACTAGGGTATCTAGTTTCAAATTTGTTATTTTGTATGGCTTAGGTCAAACAACATGGTTGCCGATACTAAAAATAGAACATAGGGGTAAATTACAGTAACTCAAAAACCGTTAAAGATATCAAAAATCTGACGGAGTAAAAATTATCAGCATGAGAAGATCTACCCATGCTGAAATTTTAAAGAAAATCTTATGACCTGTCTAAGAGTTATTGCCCTTTTTCCGTAAAATTTTCAAAAGTTTTTTATTAAAAAAAACTATAACAGATAGAGGTTAAGTTTAAATTGCAAAAATGTTCAGCATGTTAAGATCTACCCACATGGATATTTTGAAGAAAATCCAAGTACCCATATATGAGTTGTGGTCCTTTATTGGTCAAATTTTTCGTGATTTTTTAGTCCCCTACCGGTAAAGCCGAAGGGGATTTTAGGTTTGCACTTCGTCAGTCCGTCAGTCAGTCAGTCCGTCAGTCCGTCACACTCAAGTTTTCTGGACTTTTTTCCCATACTATTAGAGATATTTATCTAATATTTGGTATGTAAGTCTACCACCATGAGTTACAGATCAAGTTTGAGTTTGGTTCCGGGTCATTGATTTTGGACGGAGTTATGGCCCTTTAACTTAGAAAATTTAGGAAAAATATAGGTTTTCTGGACTTTTTTTCTAAACCGTTCCAGATATGAAGCTAATATTTGTAATGTGAGTCAACCGCTATGAGTTACAGATCAAGTTCGAGTTTGGTTCCGGTCCATTGATTTTGGACGGAGTTATGGGCCTTTGACTTAGAAAATTTAGGAAAAATATAGGTTTTCCGGACTTTTTTTCGAAACCGTTTCAGATATTAATCTAATATTTGGTATGTAAGTCTACCACCATGAGTTACAGATCAAGTTTTGAGTTTGGTTCCGGTCCATTGATTTTGGACAGAGTTATGGGCCTTTGACTTAGAAAATTTTGGTAAAATATAGGTTTTCCGGACTTTTTTT
>MJUU01052463.1:47439-71671 GCA_002080025.1 Modiolus philippinarum
CTGATCCATCATCCAACATGGCTGCCAACTATGAATTGGACCCTAAGGGGAAATGCATACAAAGATATCATGGTAAACCATTGAATGGATTCAATTTAAACATTGCATAAATGAAACTTGTGAGATTTTGACCAAGCTTGTTACTTTGGTGCTGATCGGTCTTCCGACATGGCCACCAGTAGCAAAACTTAGTTTAACAATGGACCCAGTGGGAAATGCATAAAAAGATCTTCTCCTCTGAAACTGCTTGAACAATTTCAGTAGAATTTTGATATGATGGTCCTTATGTGACACTCTTCAAAGTTTTATGTTAAATAGCTGCCAGCAGGAAACGTTGATGAACATAGGCCCCTTAAGTTTGGAAACTGCATTCAAAAATCTTCTCTGAAACTGCTTGAACAATTTTAATTAAATTTTATAAAAAGTTTCTGATTTTTATGTACATACACCACCAAAGATGGACCATCAATTGGGAATTATAGTGCTGCAGGACCCAGGTGAGCGATACATGTTTTTAGTGTTAAATATTTCATGATCTTATGCGTTATATGTGGTGGCGTATGTGAGTGTGCTTACAAAGATTCTTTAATGTCATAAGTTTTTATTTCTGTAGAATTTGTGTCTGCTAATTAATATAATAGCATATTGAATTATTTTAATTTGCAGGCACTTCTGGCATTGTGTGAAGTATTTCCAGCAGTGGCTATGGCAGAACGGGCTGTTAAATTAAAACCAACATGGTGGGTTGGTTACCAAACATTAGGCAGGGCACAACTAGGACTGGGAGAAGTAAGACAGGTATCTAACAGTTTTTATGGTAAAGCATGGACCATTTGATTTTCAGGGAGTGGGCTGGGAATTTTTATTCGCCACTTCGTGCCCTTTTTTTAACTCACCTGGCCCGAAGGTCCATGTGAGCTATTGCCATCACTATGCGTTCATCGTCTGTCGTCCGTCGTCTGTCAGTCAACAATTTCAAAAATCTTCTCCTCTGAAACCGCTGGGCCAAATGCTAGCAAACTTGGCCTGAATCATCACCAGGGTATGGCTTCTCAAAGTTATGTTCAATTAGTTGGCCGGTCAAAAAACATGGCCGCCATTGCTAAAAATAGAATATAGGGGTAAATTGCAGTTTTTGGCTAATAACTCGAAAACTGTTATAGATATCAAAAATCTGAAAGGAGTAAAAATGATCAGCATGATGAGATCTACCCACTGTGCAATTTTGAAGAAAATCTAAAAACCCATCCTGGAGTTATAGCCCTTTTTCCGTTAAATTTTCAAAATTTTTGCATTTTTTATTTATTATTTCAAAAAGTGTAACAGATAGAGGTCAAGTGTAAATTGCAAAAATGTTCAGCATATCAAGATCTACTTGCCCTGAAATTTTGAAGAAAATCCATAAACCCTTGTAGGAGTTATTGCCCTTTTTTCACCGAATTTTTTAAAATTTTCGCATTTTTCAGCTATTATTTCCAAAACTATAGAAGATGAAGGTTAAGTGTAAATTGATGAAATGTTTGCCATGCTGTGGCGACTTCAAAACTGATGTTGAAATTTGTTTCTTGACCGCCATTTTCAAAATGGCCGCCAAAAAAAGGCGGGAAAATTCAACATTGTCCGATTTCAATGAAATTTGGTTTCCAAATAGATCTTGATGTTGTGAGTTCAAATCCGGTGTTGAAAATTGTTCCTTGACCGCCATTTTCAAAATGGCCGCCAAAAAAGGCGGGAAATTTCAACATTGTCCGATTTCAATGAAATTTGGTTTCCAAGTAAATATTGATGTTGTGACTCCAAAACCGATGTTGAAAATTGTTCATTGACCGCCATTTTCAAAATGGCCGCCAAAAAAGGCGGGAAAATTCAACATTGTCTGATTTCAATGACATTTGGTTTCCAAATAGGTCTTGATGTCGCAACTTCAAAACTGATGTTAAAAATTATTCATTGACCGCCATTTTAAAAATGGCCACCAAAAAAAGGCGGGAAAATTCAACATTGTCAGATTTCAATGAAATTTGATTTCCAAATAGATATTGATGTTGTGACTTCAAAACCAATGCTGAAAATTGTTTGTTGACTGCCATTTACAAAATGACGTCTCGACTTCAAAACTGGTGTCGAAAGTGGTCCTTAGCAAGAACGTTTTTTTGTCAAAAAAAAAGCCCAACAAAGAAATATAGTAAAAGATGATCAGACTTTAAAAAAAGTTCAAGATATTGGAGGTGTTCGAGCTACAAAAGTTTGAGAAACTGAAGATCAACTGTATAACTTACAATGTTTCCTTGATTAATGCAACTGAAAGCCAGGTGAGCGATACAGGCTCCTGGGAGCCTCTGGTTTTCCAAATACACACTATGCTAGGAAATTTTGTTGAGCCAGGCTTTTTTTCTAATGGACATGATCAGGGCCAGATTATTAGTTCGCCTCAACGAAGTTGAGGGGGAGGGGGACTATAGGAGTACCCCCGGCATCCTCGTCTGCATCTACGTCTACGTCCGCATCCGCATTTGGGCATATATCTCTGCAACTATGCATGGTAGAGTCATCAAACTTTGTATGCAGGTGCATCTTGGGATATCTCACAGCCTCCATGAAAATTGGGTCTCTCGGACATATATTTTCCGCTTGATTGGCTTTCATTCAAATTTACATTCAAGTTCATATCTCAGTCAGTATACATGATAGGATCAACTAACCTTGCATATGCGAGTTCAGATCTCGGTCACTATACATGGTAGGATCATGTAACCTTGCATATACATGCATCTCTGATGGTAGGTCAGCATCCAGGCAAAATTAGGTCACTTTGACTTATATTTTGTGCTTGATTGATTTACATTCGAGTTTTCGGACGAGTTCAGATCTCAGTCACTATACATGGTAGGATCATTTTACCTTACATATGCATGCATCTCTGATGGTAGGTCAGCTACAGGCAAAATTAGGTCACTTTGACCTATATTTTATGCTTGATTGATTTACATTCAAGTTTTCAAACCAGTTCAGATCTCGGTCACTATACATGGTAGGATCATGTAACGTTGCATATACATGCATCTCTGATGGAAGGTCAGCATCCAGGCAAAATTAGGTCACTTTGACCTATATTTTGTGCTTGATTGATTTACATTCAAGTTTTCGGATGAATTCAGATCTCGGTCACTATACATGGTAGGATCATTTTACCTTGCATATGCATGCATCTCTGATGGTAGGTCAGCATCCATGCAAAATTAGGTCACTTTGACCTATATTTTATGCTTGATTGATTTACATTCAAGTTTTCAGACAAGTTCAGATCTCAGTCACTATGCATTTTAGGATCATTTTACCTTGCATATGCATGCATCTCTGATGGTTGGTCAGCATACAGGCAAAATTAGGTCACTTTGACCTATATTTTATGCTTGATTGATTTACATTCAAGTTTTCGGACGAGTTCAGATTTCAGTCACTATACATGGTAGGATCATGTAACCTTGCATATGCATGCATCTCTGATGGTAGGTCAGCATCCAGGCAAAATTAGGTCACTTTGACCTATATTTTAGGCTTGATTGATTTACATTCAGGTTTTCGGACGAGTTCAGATTTCAGTCACTATACATGGTAGGATCATTTTACCTTGCATATGCATGCATCTCTGATGTTAGGTCAGCATCCAAGCAAAATTAGGTCACTTTGACGTATATATTACGCTTGATTGATTTACATTCAAGTTTTCGGACGAGTTCAGATCTCAGTCACTATACATGGTAGGATCATTTTACCTTGCATATGCGTGCATCCCTGATGTTAGGTCAGCATCCAAGCAAAATTAGGTCACTTTGACATATATATTACGCTTGATTGATTTACATTCAAGTTTTTGGATGAGTTCAGATCTCAGTCACTATACATGGTAGGATTATATAACCTTACATATGCATACATCTCGGATCCCAGCGAAATTGGGTTACTCTGACAATGTGCCATAACGAGGCGAACTCTGTAGTTGATTACCTATATTTTTTTTTCAACCAAGATGCTGGTCAGAGAATTTCTGTGTGCAAAAATTGGGGCCAAAAAAATTTTTTTTTAATAAATACCAGCCCCATTCCCCCTGAAAATCAAATAGTCTGTGCCTATGGTATAACAAAGTGCATCATTACTTGACATCATCTTTGCTTAGCATAAATTTTACAATATTGATCATTGTCAAATTTGAGCATGTTACAATGGGAAAACTTCATTGAAATCCAAGGTTTGGCTTAGTTTCCCAACCAGTGTCATAATAATGGGATGAATGGAGCTTATTGTTTTCCAGTGTTTGCATGTAGATCATTTTTTTTCACAATTGCAAAGAAAAGTTTGACTACTGGAATACTGATTGTTGTAATCATTTTCTTCTTTTGATTCAAATCTATAACTTAGTTACAGAAACCAATTATTTTCAAATTTTAAACCAGTGTTCCTTTAAAGATTCAGATTCATTTTTGGGTATTATGAGTTTAAGATTACAAACTGACTTTTTCGAATTTTTTCATGTAGAAACATTAACTGCATGTTAGATTACCGGTGTGGTACGTTTTCTTTTATTGTGATTCTCAGAAATACCTTATCAGGAGCATACATCAGATGTAAATACTTGATATAAAATTACAGTTTCTGAGCTATGAAGAGCCAAAGATTATCGGAATCTTAATTAGGGCCCCGCCACAAAATGTGGCGGACGTCCTATAGTAATCAGTCTGTCCGTCCGTCTGTCTGTCCGAAACAATCGTGTCCGAGCTATAACTTTTTTCTCTTATGAGATAGGCTTTTGATAATTGGCATGTGGATAGATCACCTCAAGGCGACGTGTCGCGTACCTTGGTTGGTGACCTTTGACCTCAGGGTCACATTCATGCTTTTTATCTCGCCGGGAAGAATGTCCGGAGAACTATTGTCATACCCCCTGCGTTGGCATCGGCGTCAGTGTCGTCATCAGCAAAACTTTAACCTGGCCTGTGGAATTGAGACCTGAAGAGATAGGATGTTGATATATGGTATGTGACTTCCTTGTAATTAGAGCTTTCTTCTGGTACCATACTTGAAGACATCTTGACCTTGCCCATAGGGCAATTTTTGAAAAAAAAACATTAACCTTGCCTCTAGAAGGTAGGGTTTTAGTGGTAAGGTGTTCATAATTGGTATGTAACTTCCTTATGTGGGAGCTTTCTAATGGTACCATATTTGTAGACATTTTGACCCTGACCTGTTGCCCTATGGGCAATTTTTGAAAAACCTTAACCTTGCCTCTAGAAGGTAGGATTTTAGTGGTAGGGTGTTAATATTTGGTATGTAACTTCCTTATGATGAGAGCTTTCTAATGGTACCATATTTGTAGACATTTTGACCTTGACCTTGCCCTTCAGGCAATTTTTTAAAAACTTTAACCTTGCCTCTTGAAGGTAGGCTTTTAATGATAGGATGTTCATATTTGGTATGTAGCTTTCTTATGATGGGAGCTTTCTAGTGGTACCATATTTGTAGACATTTTGACCTTGATCTTGCCCTTAGGGCATTTTTAGCTCGCTGGGACGAATGTCTGGAGAGCTATTGTCATACCCCCGGCGTCGTCGTCGGCGTCAGCAAAACTTTAACCTGGCTTGTGGAATTGAGACCTGAATAGCTAGGATGTTGATATTCGGTATGTGACTTCCTTATGATGAGAGCTTTCTTCTGGTACTATACTTGTAGACATTTTGACCTTGACCTTGCCCGAGGGCAATTTTCAAAAAACTTTAACCTTGCCTCTAGAAGGTAGGCTTTTAGTGGTAGGGTGTTTATATTTGGTATGTAAATTCCTTTTGATGAGAGCTTTCTTCTGGTACCATACTTGTAGACATTTTGACCTTGACCTTGCCCTGAGGACAATTTTTAAAAAACTTTAACCTTGCCTATAGAAGGTAGTCTTTTAGCGGTAGGGTGTTTATATTTGGTATGTAACTTCCTTATGATGAGTGCTTTCTAGTGGTACCAAATTTGTAGACATTTTGGCCTTGACCTTGCCCTGAGGACAATTTTTAAAAAAGTTTAACCTTGCCTCTGGAAGGTAGACTTTTAGTTTTAGGGTGTTCATATTTGGTATGTAACTTCCTTATGATGAGAGCTTTCTTATGGTACCATACTTGTAGACATTTTGACCTTGACCTTGCCCTGAGGGCAATTTTTTAAAACTTTAACTTTGCTTCTAGAATTAAGTTGTTTAATGATAGGGTGTTTATATTTGATATATTTGACTTTCTTGTAAAGAAAGCTTTCTATTACTTTCGAATTTATTGTGCATTGAGGTTACTGGAATCCCCGGCGAGCTATGTTGTCTTCTGACAACTCTTGTTTAAAAACTTTTAACGTTGCTTCTAGAATCAAGTTGTTTAGTGGTAGGGTGTTCATATTTGGTATGTAACTTCCTTTGATGAGAGCTTTCTTATGGCACAATATTTGTAGATATTTTGACCTTGAATTTGCCCTGATGGCAATTTTTTTAAAACTTTAATCTTGCTTCTAGAATTAAGTTGTTTAGTGGTAGAGTGTTTATATTTGGTATGTGACTTTCTTTTGATGAGAGCTTTCTGATGGTACATTTCTATAACTTTCAAATTTATTGTGCATTGAGGTCACTCTAATTCCCGGCGAGCTATGCTGTCTTCTGACAACCTGAGTTCAATGACAAAGTCTTGTCCGGGCTATAACTTTTTTTCTCTTTTGAGATAGGCTTTTGATATTTGGCATGTAGATAGATCACCTCAAGATGACTTGTTGCGTACCTTGGTTGGTGACCTTTGATATTGACATTTGACCTCAGGGTCACATTCATGCATTTTCAATGACAAAGTCGTGTCCGGGCTGTAACTTTTTTTCTCTTTTGAGATAGGCTTTTGATATTTGGCATGTGGATAGATTGCTTCAAGGTGACATGTCACGTACAATAGTTGACGACCATTGACCATTGACCTCTAGGTCACACTTGGAGCGGGGCCCACAGAGATGGATACCATCTCACTGATGTCTAGTTTGACTATGTGCCTCACATTATGATTTGAATGATGTTAGCTTTTGGTAGTATGATGCAAGATTTTGCATTGCTCTCACTTAAGAATTTAAAAGGGATTTACAATCTTAATTCTTCTTGATGTAAGCTTTCATTTGTATATACATATATTTTGCATCTCTTAAGTTCTTTAAGCTTTTGAGGATTTATAAAAGGGGACAAAAGTCTCCTGGAGTATTGTACTTCAAATTTGTACTTTTTGATAGATTTTTAGTTCAACTCAAAGAGGTTAAAGGGGCCATTGGATTGCTCTTAATGTCCATGTCTATGTCTGCATCAGCATCTGAATTAAGGTGAATATCTTAGTAACTATGCAGGGTATGGTGATCAAACTTTGTGCAGGTGAATTTTGGGTTGACTGACAGCCTCCAAGAGAATTTGGTCTCTTACCTTATTTTCCTCTTGAGTAGCTTACATTCAGGTCATACCTCAGTTACTTTACATGTTTTGATCATCAAACTATGCATGTAAGGTCAGCATCCAGGCAAAATTAGGTCTCTGTAACCTATAGTTTTTGCTTGACTGACTTACATTCAAGTTTTAGTCAAGAGTTCAGATCTCATTCACCATATATGGTACAGTCATTATGCTTTGCACATACATGAGTTTCTATGATAGGTCATCATCCATGCAAACCAGGTCAAGATGACCTATATTTTTTGCTTGAACAAATTATTTTTAAAATAATGTCCAATTTTAAAATCAGTAACTGTACATTGTATATGATAGGATAATTTTACCATACATATACATACATCTTTGGTATGTCAAACATATACATACATCTTTATTAGGTCAACATGAAGGCAAAATCAGGTTACTATGACATTTTGTTATAAGTAAGTGAGTTGAGTTAGGCCTAAGAAAATAAATTGTGTGTTTGGGGTAACATGGTTTTCAAAGTTAGGTAGGTGTAGGTAGGAAAAAAAATTTTTTTAAATATTTTTTTTTTACATCGTAGTAATGGAGGAACATTTCTGGCTTTAACAGTGCTTGTTGTAAAATAGGCAAAAAAAGTTAAGGTAGGCATAAAATTTTAGGTAGGGTCGAGCTACCCTAAAATCACAACTTTTTTTTCTAGGCCTTATCCTTGATTACCTATATGCTTGTAGCTTTGGATTTGTTTTAACAGAAGTTTTTCAAGAAAGTTCCTCAGGTGATGCATGTGTGCTTCTCTTATTTTAGATATATTTTGATATATTACCATGTTTGTTGATTAATTTATAAGTACATTGTTGTATAATTCATTTTTAAATTTTTTTTTAGGCAATAAAAAGCTTTTCCAGAGCAATTCATATACATCCATCTGATCCTGAACTTTGGAAAGAAGATTTATTATGGGCATATTCCTTGTTAAAACAAAAAGAAGCTCAAACAAAACTCTTATCAGAAGAAAATGAAAGTTCAAAAGTCAAAGTTACAGAGATAACAGACATTGATGATGATATAGTAGAGACAGAATTAAGTCCTAATACACAACATGCACAAGTGATAGACAGATCTATATCTAGTACTTCTAATCATCGGAAAAACAGTGAAACAGAGATAAAGCATCTACCTCAAAATTATGTACATATGAGGGATACATAGATTTTTATCAGTAGTAATATAGTGGCTTTATTTATAGTTAAAATAACAAAAGTACCTCAAAACTTAAGTTCGATAAAAAGTTGCCTTGGTAGTAGAAATTGAACTATAGCTGCTTGCTAAAGAATCACTTCTTACAAGTTATAATTACCAAAGAAACCCTTATAAAATCAAAATCCTGGTATATACATTGTAAAATGTATTGAGATATAAAACAAAACAAATAATAGGTCATATTTTTCAAAAAAAGTTCACCAAAGATGAAGTTTATAAACTGTACAGGTCAAGAGAAAATATTTTTTTACATTTTGGTTGATTTACGTAAGAAATCCCCAGGGTTGTCCGGTCTAGAGTTACTTCCCTTTGCATAAGCATGTGAAACACAAGGTCAAATTCGGGAACTCCATTCTAATTGGCAAATTAACTATTTTGGGGTTAGTAACTCCAAAGTCAGGGTCATATATACTAACAGAAATAGAAAATCTGAGCTGAGAGTGGTTTCTGCAGTATATTTCAGAATGCCTCTATGAATTTGAATGATACTTATAAAAAGAACAAAGACTTGTAATTTTTGGCAAATACGCAGACAGTCATGCTATATCTGTTTAATTACACCAATTGTCTCTATCAACAAAAAGCGCAGATGACTCTGGGAAAAATACCGTACCAAGCATTTCAGGGAAGAGGCATTTTAAAAAAAAAAACTTGGCTATTATCCAAACAGAATGCAGCTTACTTACATAAGGTGTAATTATAAAGATAAAAACATCAGAGGTAAAGAAGACACCTATTGTTTTTTTTGGTCTGTAGGTATAAGTTAAGGTCACATATACTTTATATATAATGGAATTGAAATGGAATTAAGGATAATACTAAAATACTATTTTGAATGAAATTTGAATACACTCTCTCAAGATAACTGCAGATGTATAATATTCTGGCATGAATGGAGAGGATACATGCAATCAGTCTCTGAAACATAGGTGCATAGCTCTTCCCCTGTCAGCTATCACCTTTATGACACCCGAAGGAGAGCCTTTTTCTCAAATTGGCCAATTTAGATGACATCACAGTATAAATACAGCAGGAGATATACATGTACCACATGACAGTGATAAGGGCCTGGTAATTCAAATTTGGAGGAAACAGTGTGGCAAAGATGAAAATCTGATGGAGGAAGAGTTGTGCACCTTTTTCTGACATTCACATGCAATTTCCCATCAGAATTACATGAAGAACAATGAAACACAGATTGTTACATCAATTTGTTAGTGGGAAATGCATGTACTGCAGGTAATAACAGCTGTGCATTTATCAGTAAAGGGTCTACAATAATAAGCTTCACATGTGAGGAAGACGCCTCATGATTTTGTAGAAAGTAGGTCAAATGTCAGAGTCACACATATATGTACTAGAGATATAGAAAATTTGAGTTAAATGTTAATATCTGGAGCAAAGGGTCTGCATACCCTTTTTGGTGTCACTGAAACTTGCACAGATGATGTGGTTTTGGAAAAAGAAGACACCAACTAATTTTGGTGTCAGTAGGTTGAAATTCAAGATGGTTTATTTTACTACTGAAATAAATTTCTTTTTTTTTTTTGGCTCACCTGGCCAAAGGCCAGGTAAGCTTTTGCCATCACTATGGGTCCACCGTCCGTCTGTTAACTTTTATTCAAAGATTGGATCCTCTTGGAAACTGCATGGTGGGCCAATATTAATTAAACTTGGCCTGAATTATCACCAGGGCATGCCCTTTCAAAATTTGTGATTATACCCCCCCCCCCAAATTTTTTTTTTTTTTTTTTTTTTGGGGGGGGGGGGTATATAGGAATCGCCAAGGCTGTCTGTCTGATCCCTTTCGTGTCCGGAGCATAACTTTTGTACGGTAGCACCTAGGATTATCTAACTTGGTGTGTGGATGCATCATCCGAAGGCAATGTGTCACATATCAAATTTGGGTCACTGTGACCTTGACTTTGACCTTTGACCCTTATGACAGTAAAACCATGTGCATTTCCTGTCAGGAGCAGAATTTTTGTACCGTAGCACCTGGGATTATCAAACTTGGTGTGTGAATGCATCATGGGAGGGCAATTTGTTGCGTACCAAATTTAGGTCACCATGACCTTGACTTTGACCTTTGACCTTCATGATAGTAAAACCATGTGCATTTCGTGTCCAGAGCAGAACTGTTGTTTTGTACACCTAGGATTATCAAACTTGATTTTTGCATCATGGGAAGGCTATGTGTCACATACTAAATTTACACCTTGACTTTAGTGATGAAAAAAAACACCAAAAAACATGTGCACATCCTCAGAACTTATGTAGCATTGCACCTAGGATTATTAACTTAGCATTTAGATGCATCATGGGAAGGTGATGTGTGATGTAGTAAATGTAGGTCACTGTGACCTTGACTTTGACCTTTGACATTTATGATATTAAACCCTTGTTCATTTTGTGTCCAGAGCTTGGTTAAATCGTCTTTTATCCACCNAAGATTAATAACTTGGCATGTAGATGCATCATGGGAAGTTGATGTGTAGTATATGTAGGTAAATGTGACCTCGATTTTGACGTTTGACATTTATGATAGATTAACCTTATTCATTTTGTGTCCATAGCTTGGTTAAATCGTTCTTGTATCCACCATATTATATATCTATTTAAGTATTACCCCTTATATGAAGTAGTAGATATCATGATAAGAATAAAACATGCAGCTGCATTCCTGACATGATTTATTTTTGTTAGATTTAAAATACCAATAACTTTGTTGTTGAAGGTCAAAATTTCAAAATGACATGCCTTGGTACTCAATTGCAGATGCAGGGGTATTAGTCTGGCTTTGTGGACAACTCTAGTTTATTATTTGTCAAATGGGGAATCTGCCAGATTTCTTTTTGACGACCAGGTTGAGGGCTGTATGCAGGATTTCTCTTTGAAAAGAGCTGGGTGGGGCAGAATCAGAAACTACTACCCAAGACCAACCACATTAATTTCAGCACAAAAAGTATTTGTGTCGCCTGCTGTAAGCAGTTGACACATAGGGATTACTATCCATCGACTTACGTCCTGCGTCGTCTGTCGTTTTTGCATCTTTAACTCCTTCAATTCCAACCAAACTTTCAGGATATATTGTTCACTTGGTATAATTGTGCACCTGATACTCGCAATTTTGATTNTACAGATTTTTTTGTTTTTGTTTTTGTTTTGCTATAACTCAATAATCGTTACAGATATCAAAATTATGATGGGGTAAAAATAATCAGCATGATAAGATCTACATACCCTACGATTTTGGAGAATATCTGATTTCCTGTAATTTTTTTCCATTAAACTTTTGTTTTCTTTTTTGTTTTTGGTAACTTTTTGTCCAATATATTGAAAATAATAGAAGATAGATGTAAATTTTGAATTACAAAAATTGTTAGCAGATCAAGGTATTTATGTCCTGCAATTTTGAAAAAAAAATGACAATCAATATAGGTGTTATTGCCCCTTTTTATTTGAAGGTTCGCGATTTTTATACGTTTNACATGGTTTTTGTACCTTTCTTGGTTTTGATATCATCATTATAATTAGACCCGTAGTAAAAAATGAGTAATTATGCACGACATAGACAGGCAATTATTCATATCATACATGGACACTATAATTGGACAGTGTACATAAAATTTCAATAGATTAGATACTGATCATTGCCATCATAGACACTAATCCACCAGTCCCTTTGGGACTTTGATTATTTGAAGGTTCGCGATTTTTATACGTTTTTACTTTTACTTTTATTTCAAAAACTATTTGACATATAAAATTAAATGCAAGAGTGTTAAGGTAGATGGACACTGTTGCGCTGTGCAATTCAATGACACATTTGAAAAATTTAGAGTCAAATACGCATTTCGTTTGAACAGTCATTTGACAGATTTTATTTGTGACGTCATAATTGATTGACTAATGTGAAAGGTCATATTTCGTCTACTTTGCAGCGAATTACTTTCCTTTTGTCGTAAATAATGTTCATTACAGAAACTTTGTCAAATATCTCTGCAAAAGGCATGGTGACATATATATTTTTTCCCCTTTTCCCGTAGTTGAGATTATAAACTATCTATTAACAAAAGTTAAAGATTGCCTTTCCATATTTTCTCTGTACATTCTATGTAAATTTAAGTGAAAAAATGGCAAAATAATGTGCAAACTTCGACCTGGATTCTAGCAAAGACGTGCATGGTGACCCGTACTTTTTATTTGCAGATTTCAAGTGTATATGATGGGGTCTTCAATTGTTCCAATTTATAAGTAAATCTCATGGGTGTAAATATTAGTGTCTATCTACCTTAAGCTTATCAATTACTACAATTTCTACATTTGTCCAGCAGGGAACAAAGTTCAACATAGGACCCTGTGGGAAATGCATTGAAACTACTGAGCCATTTGGAACCAAACTTGGTTACAATTGTCCTTGGGTGGTCTCATTTAAAATTTGTGATTTTTATGTTTGAACCTCATCCAAGGTGGCCGCCCGCTGGAATGTGAATCCAAAAATCTTCTACTCTGAAACTACCAATCCAAATTTAGTCACAATAGTCTCATCTTAATGATAATGCCAAGCTAAATACATTAAAAGCATTTCATATGTGTGTCTGTCTGTCTTTGTGCCTGTCTTTCCATCTGTATGGCTCAAAAATTTTAAGCATTATCTGTATCTCCTCCTAAACTGCTTGGCACTTCTTCAACAAAACTTGTAGAAATGCTTCAGTATATATTGTAGATGTGCACTATGCATTTTGTTTTTCTTGGTTTTTTTATTTTTCCAGATTTTACATTAATTTTGGTCATTTTAGCTTATTGGAGTCTTGGGGTTATGTCTTTTTTATCCACAACTCCTCCTAAACCACTCAGTATTTTTCAACCAGACTTATAGGAATGCTTCAGTATATATTATAGATGTGAACCATGCAATTTGTTTTTCTCTTCTTTTTTGTTTAGATTTTACGCTATTTTTGGACTTTGTCATTTTAGCTTATTGGAGTATAGAGGGTATGCCTCCATTTTATCTGCAACTCCTCCTTAGTAGGTTTGTATTTTTCTACCAAACTTGGAAGAATGTTTCAGTATGTACTATTGATGTGCAATATGGACTTTCTAATTTTTTTTCTAACACAAGAATTCTTAAATATATATATATAGTGCACGTGACACATGTGTTCCATGGAACACACATGCATTTTGTTGATGTGAGGTTTGCTTGTTCCTGGTCCACTACTGACATAAATGGGAGACAATATTCTTTTTTGATATTCTTTTATTTTGACATAATTCTGTACACAAACAAACATTAAAAATTACGGATTACATTTGGCTCCTTATTCAGAGGGTAGATATGATCAGTCCAGACTGATCATCTATTAACTTTGAATTCAACACTCAATACATAACTTGTGGTGTCACTAAAGTGATTGGTCACTATTTTGGACTTGGGTTTCTTCTCGGCATTTTCATCATTCGCAGAACCTTTTCTAGCAACATCAATGTTTTCTGTCGGAATCTGTCCAAGATTTCCCCATGCATCTGGCTCAAGGAAACTATTCACTTTATGCAAGCATATAGGTTACACAAAAGCTAGATATCAATATAAGCCTATATGGTCACAATGATCCGTAGATGTTCCCTTCAAAAGAAAGGTATCCAGCAGGTTTGTATATCATCCAAGATGGCTGCTGACAGGGAATGAAGTTTAACATTGGGCACGTTGGGAAACACATTCAAAGATTCTTCTCAGTAACAACTTGTCCAATTATAACAAAACGTAGTCACAATGGTCTTCAGGCTTCAGGTGTTCTCTTCCAAAAAGGTATCTGCCAGGTCTGTACGTTATCCAAGATGGTCATGAATTGAGAACAGTTTAACTTGAGACCCTACTAAAAGATATTTAGAGATCTTCTCAGAAACTACAAGTCCAATAAGAACCAAACTTTAGTCACACTGGTCCTTAGATGGTCCCTTTCAGAAAAGGTATTCAGCAGGTCTGTACTTCACCCAAGATGGCCGCCAGGGAGGAACAAAAGTTAACATTGGTCCTATGGGAAACGCTTTTGGAGAAACTTCCCAGAAACTGCTTGTCCAGTTACAACCAAACTTAGTCACAACAGTCCTTAGAGGGTCTTTTGAAAAAAGGTATCCGACAGGTTCATACCTCATCCTCATTCAAGATTGCCGCCAGCAAGGAACATAGTTTAACATTGGATACTCTTGAAAACACATTCAAAAGTCTTCTCAGAAGCTCCGCGTCCAATTAGAATCGAACTTAGTTGCAATGGTCTTTGGATGTTCCCTTCTGAAAAAGGGTATCTAGCAGGTCCCAACACCTGTTCTCGTATATATTTTTGTCTGATATGTATGCATCCAATCCAAAGTACCTAACAGCTGGGAATATAGTTTAACATTTTACTCTGTGTTTTTGTTTTCTCTTTCCGGCAGTTGCTTTAATGCTGTACTTGATTTCTTCTGATGTATGATTTTTTTGCTCATATTATCATTTTCAAATGATGGCTTGATTGTATCATTTATTTAATTTGAGAATTTCTCCCACTGATCCTTATAAGTTCTGATGCTATCAAATAAAAGACCCATGTGCTGTTGTTTCTAACAGTTGTTTTTATGTCCTTGATTTCTTTGATTAAAATCTCCCTCTGCTCATGGCCCCTCTTTCCATCAGATGATTGGATGGCGTCCTTGATTTCATCAGGTAAAAGATTTCTATTCTTTTTTGCTCTCTTCTTATCAGATGCTTTCGTGCTGTACTTGATTTTCCTCAGGTCAACAACGTTTTCTCGTTTTTCCTATTAGAAGATTTGATGCTGTCCTGGATTTAATCGGGTTAAAGTTCCCTGCTTGCTATCGGATATTTTGATGCTGTCGACTTCTTCGGGTTAGCGTATGTCAACAGTGACGAAAGTCATCTTTTTTAAACCTGTTAGCATCGGAAAATCCAGCAAGGTCTCCAGGTTTCCTGTGATATTGTTTTCTCTTCATATCAGGTGCTTTGATGTTGTCTCCGGTTTTTATCAGATGACCTATTTCTGTGTTTTTTCTCTTTCTATCGCATGATTTGATGTTATCCTAGATTTCATCAGGTAAACGATCCCTTTACTGATGGCCTCTCTTTTACGAGATGTTTGATATTGTACTTGATTTCAACAGATAAATGAATTCTGGCTTTTTGACTTTTTGAATACGTCGGAAAACGAATGCCAAAGCAAAAAGGGGCAAATTCTAAAATCAAAATTAAAAAAACACGGAAAATCATATCCAACACGAATTGGGACAGCGAGATAAAGACAAAACAAGCAAACAAAGACGAACGAGAATGTCAAAAAAACTAAAGCATTAGCAGCATCAAACCTACAAAAACCGTCGTTATCAACAGAATAAGCATGATCTGCTCCACACATGGCACCAGTCGCACTGCCAATGAAAAGTCTGGGTTTGTTATAGTCTGTTTGTCAATCCGGTAATAAACTCTGGATCTACCCAAAGATGCTTATTCTCATTTATAAGATTTATAAAATAGAAATATTGTAACGACCTGTCAAAAGATGGTCAAATACTGGTACGACCGTAAAACATTTGTAATGACAATTGCAACAGTGATTGGGCATAATCTTCGTGTGTATAATTACCTGGTTTACCTGGTATCGAGATCAATGTAGGCTAACTAGCCTCTAAGACCCTTCTTGATTGTCTGTCGTCTGTACATGCTTCCGGTCCGTAAAAGTCAGATACAAACTTTAATTCTAAATCATTCCAGTGTTTATAAGATTTTGTG
This sequence comes from Modiolus philippinarum, assembly GCA_002080025.1. NCBI lineage: Eukaryota > Metazoa > Mollusca > Bivalvia > Mytilida > Modiolidae > Modiolus > Modiolus philippinarum. The sequence continues at coordinate 63,948 of MJUU01052463.1, forward strand.
GTGGTGATTTCTCCCTGTTGACAAAATCGCTGTAAAAGGTACAGACACTGTAATTTAATGTAGACGTCATATGCCCGGGATTTTGGAATATTAATGCCCCAAAACGGGAGGTTCACTATTGGAGAGTCGAAATCATATCGCTTGTTGTAAAACAACGACAGTAGAATGCAGAAGGAACAAGGGAACTGGTGAGAACAAATACACAACAGAGAAAAACAAAGACAAAACGATGACGCGAGACAGCCACAATGCACGGAAATCAAAAGACGTTAAGAACTAGAGCACTCATAATGTGAACTCCCATGATTGATTGATTGAATATTGTTTAACGTCTACTCAGCAATATTTCAGCTATATCAAGACGAGAACAAGTTTGTAGATAAATAATCACTTTGGGGTATGGAAAGGGCCATGGGACGGGAAATTCTGACTGCCACTGGAAAAGTAGGGTGAAATCGTCAAGGGCGGGGAATTTAGCCTTGTAGCCGATCACCTACGGACCACCCCAAAGAGCTTGCTACAAGGGTTCTTTAACGTGCAGGAAGCGTGGCATTTCTCCCAACACGTGGACCTGAGTTTACATCCCATCCGAAAGATGGGTTGTGTATTTATTAATCCCGCACAACCACGGAATGGGTCCTATTTCTATATCCCGGGACCCTCGGGGTCGGCCTCCGTTTAGGAGGGGTCACACCCCGCAAGCCGGAGATAATGGGTCCTATTTCTATATCCCGGGGTTCCCTCGGGGTCCTCTGTTAGGATGGCTCCTACTCCAAGCTCAGAGGATGCTGCGGGCCTATTCTTCAGCCGGGACCGCGCACGGCGGTGAACTCCCATGAAAACCAGGAGTAACATCAGGTGCACAATAAGGGTAAGCNTGTACTGCTACGCTAAGCAACACCCGTCACACTATCAGTGGGACAATTAAGGGTTGAGTCAAAACCGGTTATGTCAACTTGATCCATGAAGACGTAAATTGGGTTCATTTGGGTGTTTCAGATGAAGGGCATCCTCAAAATGAAATAACACCATCTAATATAATATATTGTAAGCTGAAATATGAGGACTTTGCTAGCTTATGGTCTTTTTCAACTAGCCTTTGTAAGAATAAAGAATAATGAAACATATCGCCTAAATGTGACACATAATTTGTCCCCAGATGTATAGAAAAATGAAGGGAAACGGGGAATGTGTCAAAAAGACAACGACACAAAGAGGAGTTATAACAACTCAAAGCCACCATAAGATCTTCAATGAACGGCGAGGAAAGCCCACACCCAACGGCAGGTTGGAGTCGGCCCCTAAATAGAGAGTAATCAAGTTCAGCGAAATAAACATCATCCTAGACTCCTATAGACATAAAATAAACTAACTAGAAGACAAGACACATTGGCGGATCCAAGGTGGGGGGGTTCCGGGGGTTGGAACCCCCCTTTTTTCTGGACAATCATGTATTTTTTAATGAATATCCTGGTGTTCTAGTAAGAAAATACCCTAAAAATTTTCGCGCCTCGCTCCGCTCGGCGAAATTTCCCTATAATTCTTTTTGGAACCCCCCCCTTTTCAAAGTGTCTGGATCCGCGCCTGAGACACTCAAAGGCTTAATAAATTTCCTTACTTAGGACAGGCGCAAACCTGCTGCGGTGGGGGTTAAACTAGTTTTATTGGGCCCAAACCTACCCCCGATAGCCAATGTAATAAATCAAACAACAATCGTAACAACAGTAAAATTCAGTTAGCAACAGGACTGGGACAATTGTGAAAAATGAAACTGAAAGAACCAAATATACGGACATAAACTTGAAATCACAAAAGACTACTAGCAGTTAACTGACATGCCAGCTCCAGACCCCTCACCAACTGACAAATAAAATTATGTACCCTCAGTATACAGCTTCCACCAAGATCCCTTCCCGTGAGGAGTTTAGCATAATGATTTCATGCATACAAAATGTATACCATAATACATAGCCCGTGTCCATGCATTACTGATTTTAGAAATTTAGAATGTGTTTAGTTAAGATGCAAAGACCCTATCAAAAATTCAATGTTAATACCAAAGAAGGTCATACGTAATGACTTGAAGACAATACCGTAATTATAACCCTTATGAATTAGACGATTTAAAGGTTTTATAAGTTTGTTAGGCGAGTTTAAGTATATTTTACTCTTATATAAAACATTACCGTAAAACAGGCGCGGATCCAGGTAATTTGAAAAGGGGGGTTCCGGTTGAGAATTGAAGAAAAATTTCGCCGAGCGGAGCGAGGTGCGAAAAATTTTGGGGTCTTTTTTGGTAAAATACCTGGATTTTCATTAAAAAATACATGATTGTCAAAAAAAGGGAGGTTCCAACCCCCGGACCCCCCTTGGATCCGCCAATGCCGTAAAATAAGGGATGTGAAATACCAGCCTTGATTAGATGTTTACAGGTTGCATTGTATTTATGAACTAAGTCTTTATATCGATGATAAAATTTAGTAAAGGTTTTAACTAGTTTATGATGACGAAAACCCTGATGTAATAGTTTTTCAGTTATGAAAATATTCCGTTCATTAAATTCGCAAACGTTATTACATACTCGAGCAAATCAAACAAGTTGAGATATGTAAAAATCATATGATGGCGCTAAAGGACCGATCATTTAACCTGAAGGGGGCTATGGTTTTTTCGAAACAAATATTCTGATTCTGAATTTATGTGAAAAAAATTTCTCGGTTGCAAAAGTGATGAAAAAAAATATTCTGAATGGGGCTTTCTGCCCCAAAAAATAATGTTTATTTTCAAAAAAAAATATTTTGTTTGTACTAGTTAAAAAAATAAATAATTTTTTTTTTCGCGCGAAGTGCGAAAAAATTTTTCTGTCCACAAAAAAAAAACCATAACCCCCCTTCAAGTTAAATGGTCGGTCCCTAATAGAACATCGCCATCCAGAAATGGATAATTAACTATGGGAAAAGAAAAATCGTCCCTTTTATCTTAAATTTTAGTTTCTAATTTACCATTCGTAATATCAAAATTGTTGTCTAAGAACGGACAATGATGATTATTAGAATTGGCTCTATTTAGGGTAGATGACCTTATAATACGTATTGAAGTCGTCATTATTTAAAGTTAGAATATTATCCAAATATCGGAAAGTGTTGTTAAACTTTTCAATTAAATGCTGTTTAGATGGGTCTTTGTTGATGTTGGTCATAAACTGAGATTCGTAGCAGTACAAAAAGAGGTCCGCTATAAGTGGTGCACATTTGGTACCCATAGGAATTCCTATAACCTGGCGATAGATAGAGTTACCGAAACGAATGAATATATTGTCAAGTAAAAATTCAAGTGCTGAAATCATTTCAAAACAAGTCCAATTAATTGAGTTATTTTGTTTTGTATTACTAAAACGTGTTTTAAAGGAATTAGAACATATATATTCACAATCGGATTTTTTGAATGCCCATTGAATAAGACGTCTGAATTTTTCCTTTATAAGATTATGTGGTAAGGTAGTAAAGAGGGTAGAGAAACCAAAACTTTCAAGGGATTCAAAAGTGGCATTATAAGTATTCAATTTATCGAGAACTTCCATTGAATTTTTTACACCCCAAAAATGATTGATACCACTTTTTTCATATACTTTGTTACAGAAATAAATAACCAGGTTTTTAATAGCAGTCAACGTATTAGTGATTGTAATAGAACCTTTAGTAGTAGAACAGTGACTAGATGACAAAATGAATCTAGATTTATATGGCGTTTTGTGGAGTTCAGTAACCCAGTACATGGTTGGAACTGTTTTACTATCAGGTTTAGCCTGTAAAGATGTAGCTGTTAGATGATGTATGTTTGTAATTTCATTCTCCGTTAATTGTATCCCTGTTGTCTGTTGGGATACTTGTCGTCCGAATTCTACGAGTGTGTTCTCAATAGAAAATTCCAGCGTTTCGATGACACCCTCCTCTTCGTACTTTTTGTTAGAATCGGTGTGATGTTTAACAAAATAGACCCAATTTTTACCCATCAATATCTTTTTACACCTTTTTTAGTACAGAAATATTTGTGTATTCAATCCCGAAGTATTGACTTTAATTTATCATGTGGGGGAGTAGTATAGTGTTTGAAATCCAGTGTTTTGAATAGGTTCAGTTGAAGATAGTTATTCTCAGTAGGTCTTTTGAGTTTGTGAATCCACATCTGATTCACTCCATTTGCTGAGTGTACTTCATCACTATATATCAGCCATCTTTTACTGCAGTAAGTAATGAAATCAGGCTTAGAAAGAGGGTTTGTTGTGCATTTGACCTCAGGGACTTGCTCTCGGTCTAGAATATAACACATCTGTTATATTGTTATATTTGTTAATTATCAAATATGACCCCCGGATAAAAAAAAAGGGTTCGCATTCATATCATTTGATCGCAAACAAATGTTTTTGTTTTTTTTTTCTAGGCCGAGAGCAAATTCTCTTTGGTTTGGCAGACCCAGCACTTTTTGTAAGATCTTTTATGTAACTTAAGATTACATTAAAGCCAGTAGATACAAGGCAGGTTGCTGTTTTCTTCATTTGAACTGATATCAAAAGAAGACAATGCTGTTTTATTATTGTTTAGAATGCCCTCCTTCGGAATGGTGGAGAGTTTGTAAGTGGGGTCGCCAAATTGATTGTCGATACCCATCTCTTTCATCAGTCAATGTAGGGTCTTTTGTAGATAAATGCGATGTTGTTACGGGCCTTGTCAGCTGGTATTATAACATAATTGTCATGGAGAAAACACAATGATTTTCTACATCGGGATCTTTGGATATGCTTTTTGAATTGGGGCTCGTGTTTGTCTTAAGGCGCACTTCGTATTTAAGGCGCCTCATTCGAGCTACGATCACTGACTATGTACCTGACCCAGTCAGACAGTGTTTCAAAATTTTATTTCTCTACCCTAGCCCATTGTTTGCATATTCTTCGGTCGTGTCCATCAATATTTCAAAGTTATGTATCGAATTGAAGGGTTGTGGTTCGTGATATTTTCAACTTTTTGTGAACATACCACCGAACTGTGTATCCTTGTGTATCTTGAATTTCATCTTGTTAATTTCTCCGCCTGTATGATTTTATTTACGCTTTTGTATAAATATGTTCCCTGTTCTATTGTTTTCTTTTTCTATATGAATTGAAGTTGTCCTTGATTTCATCAGGTAAAGATTTCCTCTCTTTCTATCAGATGTTCTTCTTGATTTCATCAGGTAAAGATTTCCTCTCTTTCTATCAGATGTTGTTCTTGATTTCATCAGGTAAAGATTTCCTCTCTTTCTATCAGATGTTGTTCTTAATTTCATCAGGTAAAGATTTCCTCTCTTTCTATCAGATGTTGTTCTTGATTTCATCAGGTAAAGATTTCCTCTCTTTCTATCAGATGTTGTTCTTATTGATTTCATCAGGTAAAGATTTCCTCTCTTTCTATCAGATGTTGTCCTTGATTTCATCAGGTAAAGATTTCCTCTCTTTCTATCAGATGTTGTTCTTGATTTCATCAGGTAAAGGTTTCCTCTCTTTCTATCAGATGTTATTCTTGATTTCATCAGGTAAAGATTTCCTCTCTTTCTATCAGATGTTGTTCTTGATTTCATCAGGTAAAGATTTCCTCTCTTTCTATCAGATGTTGTTCTTGATTTCATCAGGGAAATCTCCTCTCTTTCTATCAGATGTTGTTCTTGATTTCATCAGGTAAAGATTTCCTCTCTTTCTATCAGATGTTGTTCTTGATTTCATCAGGTAAAGATTTCCTCTCTTTCTATCAGATGTTGTTCTTGAATTCATCAAATCAAAATTCCATGTGCTGTAGCTTTATTTTTTTCAGATGATTTGATGCTGAACTTGATTTCATCAGATAAAAGTTCCCTGTATTGTTTGTTTTTTTTTCTTCTAACAGATTTTTTTTTATTTCTATGCTTTCTTGATTCCAACAAGTAAAAATTGTCTGTGGTGTTGATTTCTCTTTCTATCAGGTTCTTTCATGATGTACTTGATTTCATCAAATTAATGTATTCTTAATTTGCTCGTTTTCTTTTTCTAACTGATGTATTGATTGAATGCTCGATTTCTTTTTGTAATTTTTACCGCTGATCCTATTTTTTTTCGTTTTAAGTCTGATGATTTGATGCCGCCCTTGATTCATCATTTTAAAGTTCTCTGTGCTGTTGTCTTCTTTGTATCGAATGATTTGATGTTGTTCTTGATTTCATCTGGTTAAAATTCCCTATGCTGTTTTTTTTTCAGAGACATTTTTATGATGCCCTTGTTTTTTTTCAAGTAAAAGTTTTATGTGCTGTTGTTTTTTCCTGACTGTCAGATACTTTGATGTTGTCTTTGATTTCACAAACACAATATGACAAATACACATAAAATGCACAAAGAAAGGCATCAGCAGCACATATATGTAAAATAAGAACATTGCATAGCACAACAGCACAAAGCATACAGCAAAGCACTAAAACATGCATAATTGAGATAAAATAAAAGCACTAGCAGCATTTAATTGAAGCACTAAAAAAATAAAAAAAATATTTAGACAAAACAGTGTAAAGCTTGAGACATTAGTCATGGAGCAGCAAGAATTAACGGCAAGCACTACAGAAACAATTTTCAGAAAAACACCACGTCGAAATAAAACGTTCTTTGCCTCGTTAGGCAAGGAATTCCAGATTCTTGCTGCCTCATAACCAAAGCCTTTTGGTCCTTGGACGGGGAAGGTATGCTTTTCCTTTATACCTAAAATTATAATTACTGTTTTTGAAATTACTAAACCGTGTAAAAAATTTGGGCCAGAATTATTACGTATTTTGAATGTCTCCAAAGCCATAGTTCTCATTCTACGGACTTTAAGTGATGGTAATTTTGAATTTTCAAGTAAGGTATTATAAGAGCTTTTATAGTCGTCAAAAATGAATCTTAAAGCACGTTCCTGTATTTTTTCAATTTTTAAGTATTATATTTAGAGCGGAAGTGCCATACTAGAGGACAGTAGCTGAGGTTTGACATGATAAATGAATGATAAATTGTTACTAAGTTTGGAAAGTTTATTTAAGTGTGTCCCAATTCTTTTGAGTATATTTAGTTGTCTAGCAGCTTTTTTGCATATATTTGAAATGTGGCTGTTAAAGTCCAATTTAAAGTCTATTGCTATACCTAGTTTCACATATTATATTACTACCATTAAAATTAAAAGTTATGTTTAGTCTTTTGTCCAATAGCTATGGCTTGAAATTTTATTTTGGGTTAGCCTGCATTTGATTATAAGAGAACCAGTGTATAAGTGATTTACTATCTTCTTCTAATGATGATTTAACATGTCCTAAAGATCCGGCCAGATTTTGATAAGGTGTTGTCATCGGCATAGTTATAAAGATCACAATTTTTAACAAAGAGGAAAATATTGTCGATGATGTATTAACCGAATTTCAAATAGATCTTTCTTATAGCTCTTGAATGTCGGTTAAAAGCTCTAAAGAGCTTATGTTTGTTTGTTATATTTTACATGCCGACTTTAAATAAAACTTATTTATTGTTTATTATCCTTATTGTTATTTAATAAATTTATTCAACCAGAGACATATAAAACACATTTAAATGTCTCTGATTCATCGTTAACTATGATTTGCAGCAATCTTTTTTTTCTATAAAATGATCGATGTATTTTGTATAAATAATCGGTAGAAAAATGTAGCTGTAGACTGTTCTC